>VDFB02291780.1:0-15189 GCA_007258455.2 Sequoia sempervirens
TTTTTCATCCATCCTTGAAGCATCAAACCAAAAAATCATCTCATCGTCACCTTTTGAGAAATCTTGAAATTATCCTTCATGCTAGGCTTTTTGGCAAAAAAATAAAAATCATCAAATCTTTGAAATCTTTATCAAATTATCTTTGGATAGGTATGTGTAGATGCATCCTTTTGCATATTCTTAGTCAAAGTTATCAAACCATCTTGTTTAGCTAGGTATATGTAGATGCATCCTTCTTCATATGCTTGGTTAAATTATCATCTTGTTTGAATAGGTGTGGGTAGATGCATCCTTCTCCCTACACATATTCAAATTATCATCCTTTGAGCTAAATCTAACACTTAGATAATCATCCCACATCTTAGGGTCTATTTTTTCAATCAAAGCAAACCAAAATCAATCAAATCAAGGGAAATCCAAAGAATCAAAATCAAAATCCAAAACATATTCAAAAGTCCTAAAAGTATAGAATTCCCCTCAAGATTTATCAAAAGATCAAAACATCCACATCATCCATCTCTATCATCATCATCATATCTCCTTTTGATCCTCAAAAATATCCTAAAATTTTTCTCTTTTGTGCATAAAGTAAAGATCAATCCAAAGAATTAAGAGATTCATCTCCCACATTCTTGAAAATTGATCCTTGTTTTATGGTTCAAACTAGATCTCAATACAAGAAGAACATGGAACCAACAAAGAAACATCCACTACAACTGACTTAATTCAAACCACTCCTAAAATAAATCTCATTGGGTCTGGCAATCTCACAATTAACCTTCCTACATCTTCGCAAGACCATCAAGAGGAAGGTGTCCAAATGGAGGATCTTACCAATAACCCCTTTGGAATGTCACATGAGGAAATCACTGAAATGCTTCAAAATTTGGAAAACCATAAAATTGTCAATATCATGATGAGACTCAACCCTTCACTATACATGCTAGAATTAGCAAAACAAGGGGCTAAACTGCCTTCTGATTTAGACGTGAGCACCATTGTGGAGATATCTTTTGGGATCACACCCCCAGTCTCATCCACCATCCCCATTTCATCTACACCCCCATACCAAAATATCACTCAAAACATACCATAAATCACAACATCTTTTGCTCCAACCCAACCTAATGTCAATACGGGAAGTGCATTTCTCAATGCTAGTCAAACACATCCCCTTGTCAATAATCAAGACTTGGATGCAAACACCATTTTGGAACAAAACATACCCCAAAATCCATTTCATACATATGTCCCACTCACCTTTCATGATCCGAATGACCCATCATCATCATCATTCCATGCAACACCCCAAACCTCTCTCCCCATAACCTCACAAGGAGAGGAAGACATGTTCGGACCAGGGGGAATTTTTGAAACTACACCATTTTCTCAAGAAATCACACCCCTCACATTTCCACCACTTCCACCATTTCCATCATCATCTACACCACTCATTGGCTCAGGGCTTCCCCCTTTACCAAGTATCAATCAAACCAACATCCCGAATATCAATCAAAACATCACACATAACTTTTCATCGAAATCACAACAACAAATGACAACTACACAAGCAAATGCAACATCCTCAACCACCCCCATAATATATAAAAACATGGTCTCTCAAGGACCAATCACGCCATCTACCACTCAAACCCCGATCACTAACATGAAAAAAAACTCTCACCACCACCACAAGCACCATTCCAAATCCACCACCACCCCCACCACAACCAAGCTTCAACATATCAAGCCAATAAAACATGGCATTGCAAGCAGCTCAACAAGTGGCTTATCAAAAGGGATTCCTACAAGTGCAAAAACAAAAAGCTGCGCAACTAGCTACTCAACAAGCTGCTCAAGTTGCACAAGCTGCCCAAGCAGCCCAAGCCACATTACAAACTGCTTGACTACACAAACATTCTTCTAAAACAATAATAAAACACCTAACCCTTTCAAACCACAAAATCTATACAAGCCCAAGTGCAAGCACAAGATGCACAAGCCCAATTGCAAGCACAAGCTACACAAGCCCAAGCACAAGCACAAACTCAAGCTCAAGATCAAGTGCAAGCTCAAGCCTAGACACACGCCCAATATCAAGCACAAAAACAAGCAACATAATTACAAGCATATCAACAAACAATAAAACAATATCATGAGCAGTAAGAAGCAACCGAATTGGAAGCCCAACAACAAGCATTGTGGGAACAACAACAAGCACAACAACAGGCTCAATAACAAGAAATCCTAGCACAACAACAACAAGACCAACAACAAGCATTATTCATATAGTAGCAAGTTGAAGCATACACAGCTTGATAGAAATTTCAAATACCATCAAAAAACACATCAAACAACCCACCCATCCAGCTAATAATCAAAACACCCCAAAACACCTTCATCTCACCCCCTGATTCGTAAAATGATGTAACAACACAAATCAGGTTGCTCTCGCAACAAGTGCTCGATCTTAAATTAGGGTGAACCAAAAAAACTCCAAGAAACTTGTGTCCCTATCCCTTTGAAAGGATCCTTGTGATGAAACCATTCCCAAAGGGATTTTAGATCCCAAATTCGACAAATATCGTGGGATGGAAAACCCTAAGGATAACATCAGGGAATTTTAGGTTCATTGCATGGAAGTTGCATATGATGATACCTATCTAATGTGGCTATTTCCTAGAAGTTTGGTTGGCCATGCTATGGAATGGTTCTCTCGCCTACCTATAGGTATCAAAACATTCCATGAAATTATAGACACATTCATTAAAAAAATATGCATGGAACATCGCCATTGATTTCAATCTAGAAGAACACTTAGCTTTGAAACAAGGTAAGAATGAATCATTCGCTTCATTCCTACAATGATGGCGATCCAAGGCCAATCAAAGCAAGTGGTCAATGCCTAAGGAACAACAAGTATGCACCATCATATCCAACCTTCACAGCCTCTTGGCATTCCATCTCAAGGTTCAAGGGATTACCACATATGATCAGTTGATCTCCAAGGCACTCAATATCTGGAGATAAATTGTTGCTGAGGCACAACCCACCGGGATCAGCTGCATATCACAGACAAAAAATAACCAATACACCCACAAGCCACAATGAAAAACCTGCAGGAAAGGAATGAAAATGCATTGCAGAATGATGACCAGTAATAGGTGAGTTGCAAAGTTGTCATCGGTTCCACCAAGAAATACCCACCACCGTACAAATCCAACTTTTAAAGGCAGAAGTCATCAAACAACACAGCTCCAGAAGCGAAATCAAAGCAATCGATAATCTCAGCCGTCAAAGGGACCACCCAATGGAACAAAATTTTAAAGCAAAAATACACGCTTTGGGGAACCACTTGATCTATGGCGAAGAAGTTGGAAATGCGTGAAAAGCTCACCAAATTGCCCACCTATGAGAATTATCAAGAACTAGATGTAAAGCTTTCCTTGGTACTCCAAATTGCAGAGATCAAGCTTCGTGACTTACATAAAATGAGAGCATACCACCAAGGTTGTATGAGGCTAAGAACATAATTCAAGATCTCATCGATCAAAGAATTATAAATGTGGAAAAACCAATAGGAAACCAAGATCTTAAGATATACATGAATTTGATGCCTAACCATGGGAATAAAGGGAATAATAATAACACTGATAAGGGGAAGGGTACCCACAAACATGAATCATGTGTATAGAAGCTTTAGAACTTCCTCCTAGATGAATACTACATAGTCATCACCATCAAAGGTGGCCATGCCGATTGTGGAGTCACCACAAGAGGTGACAAAGCTACCAATAACAAGAAATCCTAGCACAACAACAACAAGACCAACAACAAGCATTATTCATATAGTAGCAAGTTGAAGCATACACAGCTTGATAGAAATTGAAAATACCATCAAAAAACACATCAAACAACCCACCCATCCAACTAATAATCAAAACACCCCAAAACACCTTCATCCCACCCCCTGATCCGTAAAATGATGTAACAACACAAATCAGGTTGCTCTCGCAACAAGTGCTCGATCTTAAATTAGGGTGAACCAAAAAAACTCCAAGAAACTTGTGTCCCTATCCCTTTGAAAGGATCCTTGTGATGAAACCATTCCCAAAGGGATTTTAGATCCCAAATTTGACAAATATCATGGGATGGAAAACCCTAAGGATCACATCAGGGAATTTTAGGTTCATTGCATGGAAGTTGCATATGATGATACCTATCTAATGTGGCTATTTCCTAGAAGTTTGGTTGGCCATGCTATGGAATGGTTCTCTCGCCTACCTATAGGTATCAAAACATTCCATGAAATTATAGACACATTCATTAAAAAAATATGCATGGAACATCGCCATTGATTTCAATCTAGAAGAACACTTAGCTTTGAAACAAGGTAAGAATGAATCATTCGCTTCATTCCTACAACGATGGCGATCCAAGGCCAATCAAAGCAAGTGGTCAATGCCTAAGGAACAACAAGTATGCACCATCATATCCAACCTTCATAGCCTCTTGGCATTCCATCTCAAGGTTCAAGGGATTACCACATATGATCAGTTGATCTCCAAGGCACTCAACATCGAACGAGCCCTTATGACACAACCCATAGGATCAACTTCATATCCTGAACAAAAAAATAACCACCCACCCACAAACTACAATGAAAAACCTCACACATGGGAAAGGAATAAAAATGTTACCAATGATGGTGTCGTCGGTGCTAAAGTTGTCATCAGTTCCCCTCGCCAAAATACACCCACACCACAAATCCAAATCCAACACCAAAAAAATTATCAAGCAAGACAACAACCAAACAAAAATCAAGCAATCAATAATCTCAATGATCAAAGGGGACCACCCCAACGGAACAAAAATTACCCCAAACAAAAATACACCACTTTTGGGGAACCACTTGAAGTCATAATGAAGAAGTTGATAAATGAAAAACTCACCAAAGCACCCACCTATGAGAATTATCAAGAACCAGATGTAAAAACTCCTTGGTATAATTAGAATCAACTTAGTGACTTCCATAAAATCAAAGGGCATACCACAAGTAGTTGTATGAGGCTAAAAACATAATTCAAGATCTCATCGATCAAAGAATTATAAATGTGGAACAACCAATAGGAAACCAAGATCTTAAGATATACATGAATTTGATGCCTAACCATGGAAATAAAGGGAATAATAATAACACTGATAAGGTGAAAGGCACCCACACAAACGTGAATCATGTGTATGAAACTGTCGTTTCCTCCCTAGATGAATACTGCACAGTCATCACCATCAAAGGCAGCCATGCCGATTGTGGAGTCACCACAAGAGGCGACAAAGCTACCATCATAGGATCATCCTAGCCAAACAAAGTCCTTGCATCTAGATTTGTCCCCAATGGCTACAATTTCCTAGATCAGCTCAAAATAATGCCAACACAAATCTCCATCATGGAGTTGCTAAAAATCTCATCTTCCGATAGGAAAATTGTTGAGGAAGCGTTGGCTTCATCCACTGTCCCCACAAATCTTGATGCAGAACAATTCCAAGCTATGGTCAGAAATATCATTACGCCAAACCTCCTCACATTCTCCAACCAGGATTTTCCCGCTCAACCATCTCACAATCGTGTGCTCCACTTAGAAGTCATAGTACAGAAAATCAAAGTCAAAAGGGTCTTGGTGGATGGAGGTGCGAGCTTGAATATTTGTTCTCTCAAGCTCATCAAACAATTAAAAATCTCAGAAGATTTTATCGACAAAGGAAATGGTATCACAATAAGAGCATATGATGATCAAGAAAGAGTGTCCCAGGGCATAATCAAACTCCCTATTCAAGTAGGTCTTGCTATCATGGAAACCACTTGTCAAGTCTTGGACCTCGACTTTCCATATAACATCCTCCTAGGATGTCCATGGATTCATGCAATGAAAGTAGTAGCGTCAACTTTCCATCAATGTGTTAAATTTACACATGAGGGACAAGAGGTTACCATCCATGGAAATCTTGAACCCTTCTCCTATTGCAAAAATCCTTGAGGCAAAGTACTATAAAATCCCCCAAGTACCAAAAAATGATGAGGGCCCATCTACACCATGCATTGATCCCGCCACTTTTGCATCCACTTCTGTGACAAAGACACCTGTCACTCTCGCCATTCCTACCATTTCTGACATTAAGGTCATCATCCAAGATAACGGTTGTGGAAACTACAAGCTCCCTAAAAATGTTTTTGTGGTAGGAGAGTTACCACAATCTCCTAGATCATGGGGACATCCGCAAATAAATGAAGCCTCCACATCCCAAACATCTCCTGAAGACTATCCCAACTATACAAGTTGCAGAGATCTTGACCAAGAAGTTATTGAGGTAGATCTATCTCATATCCTATACCAAGATGAGAGACCAGTAGTCGATTTACCAATGGATGATAGAAGCAAGGGTCTACAAATGATTCTTGCAATAGGCTATGACAAAAATCAAAGACTTGGGAAAAATGACAATGGGCTTATAATACCTATCATTCTAGAGACACGAGAAATAACAAATTTGGGTCTTGGATGTACCCCTCTTAGTGATCTAGTATTTCTACATCATCCACATCCTCTCTCCATGGCCTCCTCTATGATTAAAAATTATGCCATAGAAGCTTTCACTGCACTACCGCCGAGAAGGAAAAAGCAACTTGCAGGACTGCGGTAAAAATCACTCTACCGCATTGAGCTAATGAAGGAGCTGCGTGATAGCGGTGGTCACTGTACCACCACACACTAATGGCTAAAGAATTGTGAGACTATGGGAGTCATCACAACATTTCCAGGAATAGAAGGAAGACTTGTGTGCCACCACAGAAGATTTCGCCGCACTACCACCGAGAAGGATGAAGCACCTTGTGAGACCGTAGTAAAAACTACTCTACCGCACTGATCTGATGAAGGAGCCACGGGACAACGAAGTTTACAAAAACAAGGTAGGAGTTGGAATTATTTCTAACACTCTTAATCCTGTGATACATAATAATGGAAATAGTCACTATACAACAATGATAGGTGCTAAATTAGGCGGACTTGATGTCACCTTATACGTAGCAAACAAATTACATTAACGGCCAAAAGTCAGCTCTAAATTTGGTGTTAACTAACACCAACTAAAGCATTGACTAATGAATCAAAATTGAAAATTTAAAACTTACCCACGTGAAGGAAGAAATCAAATGACAAAAAAGGGAAAAATGTCGCACGAAGGAAGTGAGCAGGGCACTACCAGCAACTAATGAGAAATTCATTTTAGTTTGTGACACCATAGGTAAGGTTACAAGTTTTTTTTTTGGTTGAATTCATGATTGTTTACTGCTCTTTTTATTGCATATGAATTTTTGATTGTTTACTGGTTCATGGCCTAACCAGTCTAGGAAACCTCTAAATTGTCTCATCATTATAAGTTGTAAAACATTTGAGAAACCAACAAAAACATTTACCCTAACCATTTGAGCTTTGGCTCAAAATATTATAGCACGAAGCAAATATTCCTTCATATTCTTTACTTAACCTGGGTACTAAGCAAATAGTGAACTACTTGGAAAATCTAGGAATTGGGTTGGTCACTACTAAGCAACTTCTGAAAAGAAGCATAGAAATTGCTTGGTTTTGCCTAGATGTGCCATAGTCACCGATGCCATGAAAAATTTGTACAAGATTGCATTATGAAAGAGCTTTCATGATAAGGTTATCAACACTAAACAAACCAAGCGAACACATTTTTCCTAGGTTATCCACCCTCAGCAAACCCAACAAACATATTTTCCCACAAAACAAAACTTTCATACCTGACAGTGTGTAATTCATTTGCCTCCACATATTGGAAAAAAATAATTTTCCCTAGGTCACCTCAAAATGTCAAGCAATGGAGGGAAGCGAGCATTTCTAGCAAATTCTAGCCACAATGAGGTAATTCATTGCCAATTTATAGATTTGTAAATGTTTTCATTGTTTCTTTAAATTTTACTTTTTAGTTTTTTATTTCTAAATTTAAAAGAAATATAATTTAAATATATATATAGGGACATAAGACTCACAAATATAAAGAAGAATTGGCCTCCATATTGGGGGTAGAGGCAGTGAAAAAATTGGTTAATATGGACTGGACAACACTTGCTAGGTACATAGAAAAAAAATCTATTAACACACCTCAAACATTGCAAACAAATCAATTGTGTCAAAGGGAATCAATTGATTCCCCAACTAGTCCCGGATCGAGCAAAAGATCTAGGAGTACATTAGTGATAGTAAACTCTAGGAATGTGGAACAAGCAGCAGAGACTTCCACTCCTGGGACACAAACTTCTTCCACCACACCATGTTTTCAATCTTGCATTAGTAGCTACAATACAAAGATAGAATATGAGGTGGTTACAAGGGAAGTCTGAATGATTGATGCTGGGAAAAAAATTGTGAGTAGGTTGAAGGAATCATGCCTTGAAAAGTTCAAAAACCATCTACATTTTCCATTCTCAACTAGATACCCATGCACCTAAAAAAAGCACTTATCCATGACACGGAGAATGATTTTGGCACAAGTTGGTATGTAAAGAAGATAAAGCTATGAATGTCTCAAAACTACAAGAGATTTTGATGCAACCAAGAAAAGAAGATTAAAAAAATCCCTCTTGAGCTAAGCAAGAAAAAAAGGCCAATTGATATAAGTGTGAAAGTATGGAGAGATCTTGTAAAAGCATATGAGAATTCTAATGCACGGATGAAGTCCAGTGAGGAGAGTATGTAGGTATTTGAATTTTCTCATAAGATTATATCAAATTTATTAAGCAATATTTAAAATTTATTTGGGCATAGTTAAATTCAATTAGTATATGTTTCAAGAGAAGGCCTCCAAGGCTAGGCTTGAGAAACTTCGTGCCATGCATTGCAGTGGCCAGAAAGGTTTACAGGCCTTGATCTATACATTTGTAAGTATATTTAATATGTTAAATGATTTTTTTTATTTCGTTGGAAAAAGTAAATGATTGCATATTAATTATTTTAACTATTCTATGTGCCATGTTTTGACAAGAAGATAAATATGGCCCCCATCCAAAGCAATTTGAAAAGAATATGATTTTGATAAAGGAAAATATGGGTTATACAGGAACCCAAAACCATAGAATTTACAAACAAAAGAAAGATAAAACATCAAAGAACCCATCAAAAAGAAGGCTACAACAAAGAGACAAGACAATGGCCATGAGCCAAAAGCCAAAAAAATCCAGTAAGAAGCCAACATCCAACCCAGCCAAAGCTAACCTAAAGACTTAAAAGTTTCAACAACCTCGGCTTTGAGGTTAAACATCTCCTAAGTAACCTTCTTTAGGTCCTGGATCTCTTGAGGAAAAGAACCCATTTTACTTTTTAGGTTGGCTCTAGTCCTTTTCGAGGGGCCAAAATCCTCCTTCTTACCTTTATCCTTACTATCTTACAAGTCCATGAAAAATATTCCTGATGAATATTATCCCTCTTCTCCATGATGGTACTCAAGATAGTAGTGCTTTGTTTAACAACTCTGTAACTGTGTTCCATAATAGTTTTCATAGTATCCTTGATTTTTCCAATTTCAACTTCAAGTTGTTTGACCTTGATCTCATTATCCTTCTTAATCTTTTCCATAATCTCAACATTTCTTTGAAGACTTTCAACCAAGGCCCTCTTCTCATCCATAGTCCAAAAAACACCAACATAATTATGTGAAATGTCTTTCTCTTCTAGATCATCCATCTTGCCAGTGAGAGCCTTGCTTTTTAAATTGAGATCCTTGATCTCATGAAACACACATTTTATGATCCTAAAGTAGTCAACTGCCCCGTTCTTGGCTATACCCATGATATCATCAGGAAATTCTCAATCCGGATTAAAATAGTGGTCATTAGGATGGAGGTCTCTAGGGAATCTAGGTTTTTTCTCTCTATCAGTGGTAGGGTATGAGGAATAAGATTCCTTAGTATGCATATGATCTTTAGAATTTTCTTCTAGAGAATCCTTTGAATAAGAAACCAACTTATTCATAGGGGGGTCCTTTTTATTTCTTTTAGTCTCCTGAGTCATTCCCTTAGAGGTTTTCATAGTGCACCCTTTTTTGTTCGAGGGTTTCTTCTTAGGGGTTTTATTAATCTTATTTTAGATGGTGAGGAAGCTGTAGACACAAAATTCCCATTATGCATTTAATTAGGTCATATTCATCCATCCATCAAATAACAAGCTTATTTGAAAGTCCTCCAACCATCATAGTTAAATAAATCAAAATATTTATTTAACTATTTCTAAATCATTTTCCATCTTGTTTTGATTTATTTTAATCCATAAATGTAAAGCAAAAAGGTCAAATCACCTAATCTTCACTTAAGTTAATTAAATTAGGATTAAATCTAATCTTAATGCAAGTCCCATCCTCTAGCTTTTCCCACTTGCACAAATAAATCATTTAATTGATTTATTAAATCTTCATTTTCACTCAACAAGGCATCTTTAGAGAATATTCTCTCAAACTTGAATTCAAATCAAATTGAATTATCCCTTCCAACATAGAATTAATTCTCCTCTTACATGTCCCCCACTAGGCATTTAAGACCCCTTCTTCTCCCTCCAACAAGCCAAATTTGACATTTGAAAAAACCAACTAATGTCATTTATTGGCACATTCCTCAAAACATGCACATCCTTGGCCCATTCACATGGTGACAAGTCGATCCTTGTCATTGGCTCAAGATTAGTTCCACATTCACCCATTTTCCATGTCTCTGCATCATTCTCTCCTATAAATAGAGAACTCGTCCTTTGCATTTGATCATCCACAAATCCATAATTCATGCAAAGTTACTCTCTTCACATTAAGAGGTAATTTTTTCCACTTCATCTTCAAGGAATTTTATCATTGAGCTTGTCAAGGGTTGGGAAAGGGTCACTTTTCACAACAAAGTGACACCAATCCACTATGGGATAGGTATGCATTGTGCTTCTTTGATACTTTCAATTAGTTTATTTTATGATTTTGTTTGTGAAGTACGGTGTATTATCTCATATGAGCATTTATAGGTTTGAATGAACTAACCCATGTTATGGAGTTTAGAATGTGTGTAGACTTCTAGAGTGCTCATAGAAGCATGTTTGGGATAGAAAGCTCTCAAAATCTTCGTTGAACTCATGGAGGTTGATGAAGTTCTGGCGCAAGCAAAGGTAGAGATGCAAGGATTGGAAGCTAAAAGGAAGTGCCATAAGAAGTCGGGGAAGCAGTAGAAGGAGAAGCCTCTGAAGGAGATAGCCAAGTGTCT
Organism: Sequoia sempervirens; assembly: GCA_007258455.2. Classification (NCBI taxonomy): domain Eukaryota; kingdom Viridiplantae; phylum Streptophyta; class Pinopsida; order Cupressales; family Cupressaceae; genus Sequoia; species Sequoia sempervirens. Next base: position 11,312 of record VDFB02291780.1, read on the forward strand.
ATTGGGTCTAGGTGGAGCTCGTTAAGACTGGTCTTGTTTGTCTATGTCTGATTTTGAATTCTCCTTCCGCTTTTGTTGTATTAAAGCGTGTAATTCTGAACATTGTTAATGGTGGTTTTTTTGTAAGGATTTTACTAGTAAACAGTTATAGCCTAGGTTATGGGGTTTATTTAATGTTTTACTCTAGACATTAAGATGCCTCTATTTTTTCCGTTTGTTGTGGAATATTGGTGGGTAATGACACTAAACATCATCCCCTTTAGTTAAATAAATCAAAATATTTATTTAACTATGTCTAAATTATTTTCCATCGCGTTTTGATTTATTTTAATCCATAAATGTAAAGCAAAAAGGTCAAATCACCTAATCTTCACTTAAGTTAACTAAATCATTAAATCTAATCTTAATACAAGTCCCATCCTCTAGCTTTTCCCACTTTCATAAATAAATCATTTAATTGATTTATTAAATCTTCATTTTCTCTCAACAAGGCATCTTTAGAGAATATTCTCTCAAATTTGAATTCAAATCAAGTTTACTTGTTCCTTCCAACATAGAATTAATTCTCCTCTTACATGTCCCCCACTAGGCATTTAAGACCCCTTCTTCTCCCTCCAACAAGCCAAATTTGACATTTGAAAAAACCAGCTAATGTCATTTATTGGCACATTCCTCAAAACATGCACATCCTTGGCCCATTCACATGGTGACTAGTGGATCCTTGTCATTGGCTCAAGATTAGTTCCACATTCACCCATTTTGCATGTCTCTCCATCATTCTCTCCTATAAATAGAGAACTCATCCTTTGCATTTGATCATCCACAAATCCACAATTCATGCGAAGTTACTCTCTCCACATTGAGAGCTAATCTTGTCCACTTCATCTTCAAGGAATTTTATCATTGAGCTTGTCAAGGGTTGGGAAAGGGTCACTTTTCACAAAAGTGACACCAATCCAATTGGGATTATTTATACTTTCAATTAGCATTTTGAGTTAAATATATTATAATTATATTAGAATCTATAATGCATATTGCTGTTATTTCAAACTCATGGAGGTTGATGAAGTTCCAAGCAAAGGTAAGATGCAGGATTGGAAGTAAAAAGGAGTGCTAAAGAAGTTAAACAAAAGAAGAAGCCTCTAAAGGAGATAGCCAAGCATTTGTTGGGTCCGGGTGGAGCTCGCTAAGACTAGTCATGTTTGTTTGTGTCGGATTTTGAATTCTCCCTCCGCTTTTGTTGTATTAAAGCATGTAATTCTGAACATTGTTAATGGTGGGTTTTTTTGTAAGGATTTTACTAGTAAACAATTATAGGGGTTATGGGGTTTACTTAACATTTTACTCTAGACATTAAGGTGCCTCTGGCTTTTGTTGTTTGTTGTGGAATTTTGGTGGGTAATGACACTGAACAATACATGTACTTTTTTATCTTTACAAGCAATACAAAATTTTTGTGTTACTGATCCAAAAAAAATAATCTTGTTATTTAATCACATGAGTTAAATAATTAAATTAATTAGTCTATAATCATATTTTTTATTTAAGAGCATATATTTAATTAATTAAATTGAAATAAAAACATATTAAATCAATAAATAGAAGCAAAACAAGAAGCATTTTTATAAGCAAAAAGGAAGCAACAATGGAAGCCAAACTAGAAGAAAACTAAGCAATCTTGGAAGAAAACGTGGAAGCAAAAATGAAAGCAAAACTAGAAGAAAAAATGGAAGTAAACCTGGAAGCAAAGTTGGAAGCAAAACTGGAAGTAAAATTGGAAGCAAAACCAAAAGAAAAACACGAAGTAAAATCAGAAGCAAAACTGGAAACAAAACCGGAAGGAAAAAGGGAAGCAAAACCGGAAGCAAATCTAGAAGCAAAACTGGAAGCAAAACAGGAAGCAAAACCGGAAGCAAAAATCAAAGCCAAACTAGAAGCAAAACTGGAAGCAAAAATTGAAGCAAAAAAGGAAGCAAAACTGGAAGCAAAACTAAAAGCAAACTTGGAAGAAAAACTAGAAGAAAACTTAAAAGAAAAACTAGAAGCAGACATGAAAGTAAATCTGGAACCAAAATTGGAAGCAAAGCTGGAAGCAAAACTGGAAGCAAAAGTGGAAGCAAAAGTGGAAGAAAAACTAGAAGCAAACCTAGAAGCAAAATTGGAGGAAAAAATGGAAGCAAACCTGGATGCAAAACTAGAAGAAAAATCAAAAGAAAAATTAGAAACAAACATAGGAGTAGACATAGAAGAAAAATCGGAAGCCAAATTGGCCGCTAATTTAGGTGTTATTTTTGATGCTATTTCCCAGCAGTATTTGAGAAACTAATAGGGGTGTTATTTTTGGCATTATTTTCGGTGCTATTTTAGGTGCTAAAAGAGGCGCTATGATTTTCTGGTGCTAACTAATGACACTGAACAATAGATTTACTTTTTGTCTTTACAAGCAATAAAAAAATTTCGTGTTACCAATCCAAAAGAAAAAGACTTTGTTATTTAATCACATGAATTAAATAATTAAATTAATTAGTCTATAATCATATTTGTTATTTAAGAGGCATGATATATTTAATTAATTAAATTGAAATAAAACATATTAAATCAATAAATAGAAGCAAAACAAGAAGCATTTTTATAAGCAAAAAGGAAGCAACAATGGAAGCCAAACTAGAAGAAAACCATAAGCAATCTTGGAAGCAAATGTGGAAGCAAAACCGAAAGAAAAACTAGAAGCAAAACTGGAAGTAAACTAGCAAGCAAAGTTGGAAGAAAAACTGGAAGAAAAATTGGAAGCAAAACCGAAAGCAAAACTCGAAGCAAAACTGGAAGAAAAACTAGAAGCAAAACTGGAAGGAAAAATGGAAGCAAAACCAGAAGCAAAACTTGAAGCAAAACCGGAAGCAAAACTGGAAGCAAAACTTGAAGCCAAACTAGAAGCAAAACTAGAAGCAAAAATGGAAGAAAAACTAGAAGCAAAACTAGAAGCAAAACTAAAAGCAAACTTGGAAGAAAAACTAGAAGAAAACTTAAAAGAAAAACTAGAAGCAAACGTGAAAGAAAAACTGGAACCAAAATTGGAAGCAAAGCCAGAAGCAAAACTGGAAGCAAAACTAGAAGCAAACCTAGAAGCAAAATTGGAGGAAAAATTGGAAGCAAACTTGGATGCAAAACTAGAAGAAAAATTGGAAGCAAAATTAGAAACAAACATAGGAGTAGACATAGAAGCAAAATTGGAAGCTAAATTGGGCACTAATTTAGGTGCTATTTTCGATGCTATTTCCCAGCACTACTTGAGGAACTAATAGGGGTGTTATTTTTGGCGTTATTTTCGGTGCTATTTTAGGTGCTAAAAGAGGCGTGATTTTATGGCGCTAACTATGATGCAGACTCTAGCACCACATCTAGTGCCATAGTTGGCGCAAATGTCAGTGCCAAGATGATCATGCCTGTTTGCACTAAGTTTAACACTAGTCAAGTTGCTTGATTCATGAGCTGAAATACACTAAAATTTGGCGCTAATTTCCTACTGTGTTGTTGTGCCCTAATAGGCTACTAGGACTCTCAAGTTGATACCATTGGAATATACTCTACTGGCTGTTTAAAAATTTTGTTGTTTTTTTTGAGATTTTTACTTTAACAGGGATAATTCTTTTACAAAAGACACTCATAATATCATAGGAATGATGAATAAATCCAATATATAAACATTTATGTAACAATAACTTTTCTAGAATTTGTAAACCATCTTTTGACTAGAGAATTTTCCCAAATTTATTTTATTGCTAATTGGACATATGCATAGAAATTATCTTAGAAGTATTTATTCCCTTTTTAATGTGACTCCACAGAGTGCCTTATAATGGCATTCACAAAGAGAATTA
>VDFB02291781.1:0-22918 GCA_007258455.2 Sequoia sempervirens
TAATTCATTCAAGGAAATGCCAACTTCTTGGATAATTTCTTCTTATTAGACATGGGTGAGAATATTTTTGCTTGAATATGTAATGTGTACATGAATTGTTTAAAGAAGTTATATAATATACATTTTGGGGCTACCCTCTCGGGTTTTGCAGAGCCCAAAGTGTAGGAGATAAGTAATTGGTGCTATATCTCATTTGTTGGCCAAATCTCTTGCAGATATTCGAGAATTGAGTTTGGAAAAATCATAGGTATCTAGTAGGATTTGATTGGTTTGTTGTGAACAACCAATAGAAGCATTCAGGAAAAGCTCTTTAAAAAGGGGCCTAATAATGTTCAAATGTATGGAGTGTAGGCTAGACATAGCAAAATATAAACAACCCAAAGGTACCTCAAGGAAATTTATATCCACTACTTTTGGCAACCTCCTACGGTGTTTTACCTATGGAACGAGGAACCCAAAAATTCTAGTTTGAAGACCAGTGCCTTATCCATTGGGTGATGTAATCAAAGCTTGGAGAGAGCACTCTGCATAGACATCCAGTCAGCCTTAGATGGCATCGATATATCCTATAGTTTCTCTTGTGCTTCATGTAGATCGATGACTTTTTTGTATGGTAGCATCATGGATATACTGGCCCTAGACTTGAGTTGGAAGAGTAGTCATGCTATCTGATGAGTGATGACCTCATTATCCTTTGTATTAGGGGGTTGATCGAAGCTCTAAAAAGTTGATGTTTTCGACTGCTTCTCCTCAATCTTTGTTGTGATATGTCCCATTGTGGCCATCGGGTCATCAGAAAGAAAGGGGGAGGGTAGGACCATTTGAGTTAGCTAGGAGAATTTTTCTAGCATGTTCATAGTTTGGCCAAGTGTGGCAGTGCACTCACTAGCATGGGGATGGTTGCGTGGTAGTGGATGAACTCCTTTGTTGTTTTGGTAGTTGACTTATGGTCCCTGATCCCTTGGCTTGCTCAATCCTCATCTAGCACTGTGTATAGCTTATTCAGTGATTTTTCCACATGAGGAACCTTCTTTGTGATGAATTGTGGGAATTTCTCAATAGTTTCATGAACCTCCCTACTTAAACTTGTTGACTTCGACATGAATTGGAGTGTCAAATAAAGAGTTAGGAAAAAGGCCTTGACCTTTTCCCAGTATGAAATATATAGTCATTGAGCTACTTGAAGGAGGTCTATCTAGGAATTAGGGGTTTGGGGAAGATTCTTCAAAAAGATAATTTTAGCATCCCTTGAACCAACATCCTATGTCAGTTCCACAATCCTCTTTTCTGTAGTGGAGAGTTGTTCCTGTAGGGTTCTCAAATCGGTAAGCCGCCTTTCTTCAGCCTGGCTTCTATTTTTTGATTCCCTTTTTGGGAAAGCTTCATCTCCTAGATTTGCTTCTCAAATTGAGCCTATCATCCTTGGAAATCCATTTCCCTCTATTGCATTCTTTGCTCTAATTGGGCGTGTTGATGTTGAAACTCATTATTTTGTTGCATCTCCTCTTTTACCCTAGCCAACTGGCCCTATAATTCTTATTTTTTCTATTGCACCTCAGCGAATAGGTTGGAATCTTGGGCTTGGAACTTTGCAAGATCCTCCTAGAGTTTGGCTTGATCTGTCTATGCTTACTGTGACAAGTGCACAATTTTTGCATCTCTCACCTTTTCCTTTTCTAGTAGGACTTCAATTCTCTCCTTGATAGTTTTCATCTATTCTTCCTTCTTCTTCAACTGGAGACCAGACTTGAGGAAGTTGGTGGTCACCACTCATCATGTCTCCTCCATGAGATCAACTTTATCCTATAGCCTAGCTATGCTCAGATCAAGTCCCATAACATAGATGTTGTAATCCTCTGGCTGCATCCCTCCTTGTGGTTTGATGATGATTTGATGCATAGTTGTAAAATGCAACAATTTCTAAGCCTCATTGAGAAGTGTTTGCACCTTTGGTTCAAACAAATTTTTAGCATCCTTGGCCTTTTGCTTATGGTTCCTGATAGCATGCACTTGTTTTGTTTTATCACCTTCTGACAAAAATTCAACCAAAAACCTAATGAGGTCACCTATGAAGGATGCGTTGGGAGGAAGAACCAAAGGGAATGAGACTGTAGTGGTTCCGGGTGATTTCTTCCTTGGAAGAGAGACTGTTAGTGGGATGAATGGGGGAATATGCCAATTCCTAGTCTTTGAAGTAGCTGAAGGACTCATTATGTGTGTTGGCTATAGCAGAGACATGGAAGATTGCATTTGTTGGGAGAATTGGGTTGGGGCCGATACAATAGTAGCAAGAGGGATATTAATGGTGGCTACAAATCAAGCTCAAGGAAAGGGAAAGGTTTCAGAGAGAGAAGTAAAATTCTTCCGCCAGGGAGAATTGGGAGAACCCTGCATAGACCATTTAGGTATAGCTAAAAATAGAAGGGTCTATTACCAAGGAGATAGGCTATGAAGAGACAAGAACAAAACTAGAGGACTGCTAGTAGAATCGAGAAGAGGAAAAGAGATCGAGGTCAGGAGGCCTTGATCCTGTGCCCAGCCTAGCTTTTGTGAACCCTCTCTCCCACAACCACCAATTTTAGTTGGTGGGAATTCTCCACCTCTATGACCTCCCTCCATTAGTCATTGTTAACCTAGATTTTTAGTGGCTCCATGCATGTCCTAGAGAATCCCACGCCAGCATATTCACCCAGAAGCCTTTGTGAGTGAAGAAGAAGCTGGTGCCATTGCTTTGTTCAGTTTTCTCCCATTGGAGGCCTTCTAAGACTTCTCTTTTCCTTCTCCCTTTCCCTCTTTTATATTTTCAGCCTCTCCAGGTCCACATCTCTCATCACCACTTTGCACTGGAGTGTCCCTGCTCATTGTTCCACAACTTATCAAATCTGTCATCCATCTGTACATCTTGATAAGGGGTATTAGGGCATTGGATCTCTTGTTAGTAAATCCAGAAATCCCTAATTCTTTCCTTGGTTTAGTTAAAATTCCTTACCAAATCATTATGAAGGATGGCCCCCATTTGGCTCTTCTCATTATACTTTGTCAAGGTGAAGTAGAACTTAAGCCATGGCAATCTACTATCCTCTATGGGAATGTGAACTAGTTCTACTAATAGATCGTCCTGATCCTTTAGTGGATTCCATTGCTTTTTCCGGTAAGGCCAAGGGCTGTGTGTTACCTTGAAAAATGCATTTGGTAAGTCATTGTTGGGTTTGTACTACCATTTTTCACAAATTTATACTGGCCCCAGATGAACTATCTTCACATCTAGTAGCTTATGCATATGCTTCTTATCCATCACCACTGACTTGAAAGTCAAAGGGTAGAAGAAGAATCCTTTCTTACCCTTTCCTCTACAAAAATTATTGTCGATAATTGAAACTTGTTAGAACATTTCAAGGGCCAACACCCTATTTGTGATGCATGTCAGAATTTGGAATGGTTCCTCAATAAAGCCACACATCGAAATGATTGTGAAATCCTCTCCGAGAAACTAATCGCATTTTAGAGTGAAACTTTGCATCCACCCTATCTAGTCGATAGAAAGCTTATAAGGACTACCATCCTCACTTAAGTCTTTTAGAGTTAGAGTCAAGAAATCATCCAAGAATGCATAATAGTCATAAGTTATGGAGAGGAGAGGAGTCCATACAGAAATTGGCCTTCTTATTCAATTTTCATCAAACATAGCTATCCTCACATGTTTTTTGAAGAAGTCAGGGTTCTGATGCAAAAACATATGGGCAAGGAGACAAGGAAATCTTAACTTCTTCTATCTTTTGTATTCTTATATTTGGCTCAGCATCTCTATGATGATGACTTATACGAAGTCATACCATAATAAGGAATGTTTCCTATGCAAATGAAACCGCAGGCCCAGTTGAAACTCTTAAACATAACTGTCGGTGTCTAGGCCACAAAGAAAGGCCATCATAGAGAAGGCATCTTGCATGTCTATGGGGAAGGAATTTTGTGCTACTAGAATATGTGGTGGACTTTTATTATCTTCCCTGGACCTTTTGGTTTCTTTGTTATAGAAATCTAGAGAAAGATCTCTGCCCCTACAATATTTGTATCCTTTTTCTGGAGTGAATGACTGCATCTTTTCCACTTTGGAGTTTTTTACAGGGATGCATAACATGCTCTAGTTAGATTCTACGCCAATGTTAACTCTCATCTCCTAGCCTGATGCAGAGCCAAGGTGAAGGTCATTCACAACAATGGAAATATCAACTTTGGAACAAAGAACTCTTCTTTACCATGCTTTCAACTCACCCTCAATGCCAAGCAACCTTCCAAACTTGAAAATAAAAAGGCATAACTTTTCAAAGACACCTCACACCCATGAACCCAAACTCTTTTTGGATACCCATTATGGCCTATTCAAACATATGAAAAGTTCTTAAGCACTTGTTTCAAAAGGTATATGAGTTCTATGACTGGCCTCTCTTGAACTAGGCCTAAATTGGTCCAATTTACAAAACAAATACCATTCAATCATGCAATATTCACTCAAAACCTAAAAATAGCAGATCAACATGTAAAACATCTAAATCAATGACCTCTTGAGTTAGTCATGCATTTTAAGACCCCAAAACTAGAAACCCTCATTTTGCTTACAAATTAGGAGGGTTTAATGAAAATGACATCTCCACAGCACACAAAACATTTCAACAACTTGGAACACATCCTATTAGACCTTTACATGCTCAAAAAACCTTCACATGGGCAGCCATAACATCAATTGATAAAAACTCAACTTCTACACCTTCAGTTGCATTGAAAATGGACAAAAATTCGACTAGGGCATCACCTTGAAAAGTCACAAATGTCCACATCTGCATCAAAAAGTTACACACATCTAATTTACGTCATATTAGACCATTTCATTGAGTTACAGTGGCATACAATGGGTGGGAATAGTCAACAACTACATTTCTAGACTTTCAAACCCTCTAATGGCTGTGCACATGCAGTTTTAGTAAAATGTGAATAAAACCCTCTAAACTCAATGAAAATTAACCAAACTACTTTCAAATGAAAGCTAACACTCTCCTCTTTCCAACCATAATAGGTTTTATCCTGTATAGGTCATACAAAGGTTGTACCACATGTTTTAGCAACAAATTTACATAGAAATTTCTAGAAAACAACCACTTTTTTTATTAGAACTTAAAAAAAACTGATTCAACAACCATTCCTCGACCATGAGAGGCTTATTTAACATCCAATAACCCTTCCCAATGTCCTCCAACTGTCATTTTAGTTAGGTGGATGTTGGAAACCAATTTTTTTAACCAAATTAACAATTTGTTGACAATAAGTACATTATTATGCAACCTTTTGTATTTTTTGAACTAACTAACATCAAAGACCCCTAATTAAATCATTAATGGGCTCAAAGGCTTTATTAAATCATTAAATGACCCAAATACTCCCTAGTTTCCTAATTCTTTCCTACTAATGTTGAATTTTGAAAAATGTCTGTATTGGGTGCTCCTGCACCAGAACTTATCTTTACCAAATTGTCAAAGTTTGCATGTCCTAGTCTTTTATGCCACATCAAGCTCTCATCTATTTGGCTAATTAGACATGTTTGGCCTTCCACTTCACATAGATTATAGAGATTACAATCAATCCTTATCCCTTGAGAAATTGTTTTACCATACATTCTTATCTTGCAGCCTTCAAAATCAAATACAAATTTATATCCATTATCACACATCTAGCTGACACTAAGAAGATTATGTTTTAGACCTTCCACATATAACACATCTTTAGTTTTGTTCTTTCCATCTATTCTCATAATTCCTTTACCACGAATCTTAACATTAGTATTATCACCTAGGCTTACTAAACCTCCTTTTCTCACTTCAAGTTTAATGAATTTCTTTTTTATCTCCAGTCACGTGCTTGCAACAACTGCTATCAATTATCCATAGATCTTGTTCCTCTACATGCAACATTTTTTGGGAAATCATAGACTGGGTAGAATTCTACTTTTTCTCCTTCCACACCTTCTTAGCTTTATTTTTAATTTTTTCTTCCTTTTTCTCAAGGACATTAGTTTTCTTTTCATATCTTTGGGAGGTGTGTTTTTCTTCTTCTTAGAATAAGCATTCGGTCTTACAAATTTTTCTCTAAAATTTCTAGCTATATGACCAAAATTATTGCAATTGAAGCAAACTACATTCATATCAGCTAAAGGAGAAAATGGATTTTTTCTTATGAAATTTTTATTTCTCCTCGGAATTACTTTACACTCTCTAGCTTTGTGACCAAAATTGTTATAAGTATAGCAATACCCATTAAAATACGATGATTACATGGTCATGGTGTTCTCATTGGCCTTCTCTAATACTTTTCTTAAAGCAACTATTTCTGCTTCAAGTTTCATGCATCTATCCATCTCTAATTGTAGTTTAGATTTAATAACATCTTCAACTCTTTTGAGCTCTACTACATGAACTTTCAAACCAAATACCACATTATTGGATTCCTCAAGTTCTTGTGTCAAACTATTAATCTCCTTTTGAGCACTCTTTTTCTGTTTCTTGTTTTCCCTCTTAAGATCATCATATTTGTCTCTTAACTAATCAAGATCTTCAAGAGCACTAACTATTTCTCCCTCAATATCAAAATTCGCTTCCTCTTCTTCTTCAATTGAGTCCTTAACTTGTTCGTCCTTTTGATCCTAGGTTACATTGGCCATGAAGAGAAATTGTTTGTCAACTTGTCTCATAACTAGAGCTTGATCTTTATCCTCATCTGAACTATCACTAGCATCAAAAGCATCACTTTCTTCTTGAATGCATAGACTCTTCTTCTTCTTGTTGGAAAGAGACATTGCACAAGTCATTTGGAGTTGTCATTGATGGAAACCCTAGTCATTAATCCTATCTGCACTTCAGTATTTGCTCGTACCAGAAGTCAGATTGAAGATATGTGTTAACCATCAAGGCTAAAACAGGGCATCTGACAGAGTTGTGTTCATTGATTCATATGTAATTTACTATTATAATTTTGAGTTATGGATCTTAGGGAAGGTCTTTCAATGTATGAACTATGTTATCCTTGACTCATAGAGCCTTGTATTGATTGGTGTGCAAGTTAGAAGATCTAGTTTGATGATTTTCAGTCTAACAGTGCAAAAAGGCTAACTAAATGAACATAGAGTGTTGTGGATATTTGAGGAGTAATTGTTTAAGGTGTTTTGTGTTTGAAGCATGTTGTTTTGGGTCTTCACTATTTTCTGGTTGACTTTGTATGATTCACATTAATAATTACTTATGGATTGAGCTAACAGTTTGTACATGTTTTATATTTTATAAAAGTTGACATGTAGTTGATGAAATCTCTTAATGCGGATATATATAAGCAATTATTCATATCATTTTGGTGTTTTTTGTGATGTGTTGTGAAAGTAAAAAGGATTATAGATCAATTGTGCATAGTTTCACTTGTGCGGAAGAATATTGGTGTTTCGAATTAAAGTAGATAGGGTTTCAAGAGCAAAATCAAACAAAATGTGAAGAATGTGATCTATGAGCTTAACCAGAACTATAATTAGGAATTAGAAAATTCTAGTTTCATAGTTCATCCACTCTAGTTGTCTATCTATGATTCTTCTTTTGGGCAGTAAGACTTTTTGCATATGAACAGTGAGCTCTAAGTAGTGTGCCTGAATGCATGTCCATTCCCCATTTGTAAACACTTATTTTGAGTATACTCATATTGTGGATTTACCTCCACCGTGGTTTCTCTGCTAAAAGAGTTTCCACATAAAAAATCCTTTTGTTATGGTGTTGTGGTTGATTGCTTTGTGTCCCTGCATCTTTCTTTTGGATTCAATGCTATAAGTGGCTTAAAGAACAAGTTAATAAAGTTAAATTTTGCAGAAAAATGATTCACCCCCCCTCTCAGTGTTCTTTGATTCCAACAATTGGTATCAGAGCCTAGTTCCTCAAAAAAAATTTATAAGCTTGGGGAAGATCTGGGAAGGTGATTTAATGGATTTCGACAGTCTTCAACAACAAATTTTGGTGGCCATAGATGATATTGATTAGTCAAAATTTGAAGTTTGGGAATTGCAAGCAAGCCTCATGAATGCTGAGAAATTCATTCAATAATTGAAAGATCAAATCAATAAGTCCAGGGAAAAGAGAAGGGATCTATGTGATTAGCTCAAGTAGAAATAAAGTAAAAGCATGGAAGATGAACACCTGAGTCAAGCCTTGAAGGAAAAGATAGAAGAATGTGAAAAGCTTACCAGTATTAATGTTGTCCTAAAGCATGAGATGAAATCTATTGTGATGAGGATGACCAAGGAGATTGAATCTACAAAAAGAAGAATGAAGAGAATCTTACTCAGTCTTTGAAAGAAAAATTTGAAGAATGCAATAGAATTAATGATGGATTCAATCAGTTGGAGCTTGAATTGCAAAGATCTAGAAACAATGAAGAAGAGCTTGAAAGACATATTGTTACTCTTAGGGATGAACTTTCTATTGCAAATGAATACCAGGAGAAGTTCAAGATTAGCTCAGCTAAGCTTGATGAACTGATTGAAAGTCAGAGGACTAGAAGTGACAAGCGAGGTCTTGGATATGAGAAAGGAGAAAGCTCTAGATTTGGTCAAAGGAAATTTAGGCAAGGAAATTATGTAATGCCCCACCATGCAACCCTAGGGGAAGTTGCAATTTACTACTCAAACGAACTAATTTTTTATTTTTATTAAAAGAACAATTAACATGCAAGATCACTAACCAATTGCTAACAACCCCTAAGGTTACGAGACTAAGCTACTTAAACCCAAACAAGAAACATGAATTAACCATAACATTTAAATACTTAAAGAAATAAGAACGCATACATTCCATACATAATGATTTACATCAAGAATATGAGATACCACATGATTTCAATAATGATCAAATAGCAATAAGGTTACAACACTCATTCCCCGAATGAGATGAATCCAATAAGTATGATTACATAATAAAACTTCCACCTCGATAACAATGAGGGGTAATGAAATACAATACACAACTGAAATGAAAAAAGTCAGAAAAGATACTGGAACCACGAGCTCTCCAACTAGAAATCTCGTCCACACGAACAAGAAGACAACCCAATGGATTAAGGTGCACGTTCCACCCAACCATGTGATACCTGAAGGCTCACCCCCCATGCTAGGAGATAGTAACTAGAAATTCCTAAACAAGACCATCTACCACTAGACACAGGAAAAAACATAAACTGAACTGAAACAACTATGACCACAAAACATTGATGCAGAGGTGGCAGCAAATTAAAATGTATTCAAACTCCCAAAAACATAGTTTTCCTCGAGAGAAACTTACTCCAACTAGCCAAACCACAAAACCTCATTTTAAGCCAATTTGAGGAGGGTTTAATGAAAATATGGGTTCCAAGACAAATCACAACATTCCAGTGCCTCACACCTTCATAAAATGACCTTAGAAAACTCAAAACACTATCACATATATAGTTCCAATCACATTTTTCCAAAACCTTACTTTAGTTCCTCAATTTCTCATGGAAACTCATGAAAACACCCTAGGGCATCACCCTAAAACCATAAAAGTTGCATTTCCTATCTCCCAAACCATTGGTACATGTAAAATACCATGAAACAAGTCATTCCACCGAGTTACAGGGCTGGACAGTAGGTGGAATGGCTATAACATCACTTTTACACCAATCAAACCCTCAAATTAGTTAGAAACAGGCAGTCCCAGAAAAATGAAGAGATCTCCCTCAAAACTCAATATTAGAACCTCTAACTGGATTTAAATGAAAGCTATTTCATGCCCCTACAATATTATATAAGTCTCAGAGCATATGGTGGTGGTACAGATCCGTACAATGCTTGCAAAGTTCAGGAAAACAGAAAAAACATGGGGTTTCAGACCACCCGGCAGTAAAATGAGGATATCTCACTCGATTCTCAATGAAATAACACCATTCAAATGCCAAAAGAAAGCTTATTCAATTATCTATCCATCCATTATATGCTTGGAGTGTGGAACAATACGTACAGGTCGTACAATGCTCGTGATCAGCAATTTCTTAATGGAAAACACAAAAAACAGCAAATTTCTTATTAGAAACTCATTCCAAACTTCTTCAACAGCCTCCCCTTCGAGATATTACAACAATTTATTATGCTACCACCTGAAAACTACCTCTTGGGGCGTTCAACTTCCATAACCACCCTTTAATTAGATTCTAAAATGACAATTTTGCCAATTTTTCCCTTAATCACTATCCCATTACAACTTGATCAACTTGATTTTTGCAAATACCACCTAACTGACCTATTAAGCCCTCCAATACATTGAAAATGGTCATTGAGACCTTATTTAACATGGAATAAGACCCTACTCCCCATGTCCCTTAAAACTCATGATTTCACATGGCTTTTGCATTATGAATCAAACTGACAAATTCAACTAAATGACTCAAAACCCTTTCAAATTACATTATGACTGGTCCTTTAGACCTTATTAAGCATAAAATAACAAAAGACACACCTAGGTATCAACTTAGACTTCACAAGGTGTAGGTGCTCCTGCACCATACACCCCCCCATAAAAAAGACTCTTGCCCCAAGAGTGGAAACTTGTTCTTGGCCTTCTCATTGCTGCTTCAAGCATCTTCAGACCTGGTACTAATCTCTTTAGTCCTGGATCAAAATTTGGTGTTGTTCTAGGCCTTAGACCTGTAGACAAACAAACATTAGAATCATATAAACCTGCTCTCTTCCTTGCTCCACCCATACATGGGTAGCTCCTCACCATTCCTTGCACATTCTGCCTTACTATCTCTGTGATCAGACCAAATCCAGCTTAGAGGTTCTAATATTGAGTTTTGAGGGAGATCTCTTCATTTTTCTGGGACTGCCTGTTTCTAACTAATTTGAGGGTTTGATTGGTGTAAAAGTGATGTTATAGCCATTCCACCTACTGTCCAGCCCTGTAACTCGGTGGAATGACTTGTTTCATGGTATTTTACATGTACCAATGGTTTGGGAGACAGGAAATGCAATTTTTATGGTTTTAGGGTGATGCCCTAGGGTGTTTTCATGAGTTTCCATGAGAAATTGAGGAACTAAAGTAAGGTTTTGGAAAAATGTGATTGGAACTATATATGTGATAGTGTTTTGAGTTTTCTAAGGTCATTTTATGAAGGTGTGAGGCACTGGAATGTTGTGATTTGTCTTGGAACCCATATTTTCATTAAACCCTCCTCAAATTGGCTTAAAATGAGGTTTTGTGGTTTGGCTAGTTGGAGTAAGTTTTTCTCGAGGAAAACTATGTTTTTGGGAGTTTGAATACATTTTAATTTAATGTGTAGCATCTTCCTGCAAAATCATTAGAACCTCTACCAATACCAAACCTTCCTCTACCTCTAAAACCAAAACCACCTCTAGAATCATTGTGATCTTTACCTTTGTTTGCTCCTTGATCTTCATTTGGCTGCTTTGATGTAGAAGGTATTCCTCTTCCTCTTGCACTAGGACCACCTCTTCCTCTTACTGCTTTCTCTTGTCTCCTTTTAAGCTTCTCCTCCACCCTGATTGCCATTTGATAACAATCCTCTACACTCCTAGGGTTAGCCAAAACCAATTCATCCTGTATATTAAGCCTCAAACCACCAATATATCTAGCAATTTTTTCATCTTCATTCTCATGATGACCAGACCTCAAACTTAATTTATAAAACTCCTCAGTATAGGACTTAATATCCATTTCCCTTTGCCTCAAACTTTGCAATTTTTTAAACATTTTAATTTGCTGCCACCTCTGCATCATAGTGGTATCAGAGCAGGGAGTAGGTTTTGGTTTGCATTTTGCAGGTTGAAGAAAAGGAAAGGTTGACAAGATGTCTCCAAAGAGAAAAGATATGGCTAAAGAGATGAGGGAGATGAAGGAAAGGCATGCAAGAGAACTCAAAGAGTTGGAAGAGAGAGTCATAGCCCTGGAGACAAACAAGAGAAGAGATGCTGAAGAGAGTGAGCCAGAAGAAGAGGAAGATGAGGAGTTTGAAGACGTGGAAGAAGAACTTGATCCAGAAGACCAAAGAATGGCAAAGTTGTTGAAGGCAGTGAAAGGTGACAAGCCTAAGGTAAAACTTGATGTTTCTAAATATGGTGGTAGTCTAAATGATGAAGAACTACTTGATTGGATTGCTGCATTAGATAACCATTTTGAATGTGAAGAAGTTCCCGAGGAGCAAAGAATAAGGATTGCAAAGACTAAGTTGCAGGGTCATGCTTTGGTATGGTGGAATTACTTTCAGTCTGAGAGGAGGAAACAAGGAAAGTCTAAAATCACATCATGGGACAAGATGATATCTAAACTCAAAGGTAAATTCTTACCCAAAGATCACCAAATTCAAATGTTTAAAAAATTGCAAAGTTTGAGGCAAAGGGAAATGGATATTAAGTCCTATACTGAGGAGTTTTATAAATTAAGTTTGAGGTCTGGTCATCATGAGAATGAAGATGAAAAAATTGCTAGATATATTGGTGGTTTGAGGCTTAATATACAGGATGAATTGGTTTTGGCTAACCCTAGGAGTGTAGAGGATTGTTATCAAATGGCAATCAGGGTGGAGGAGAAGCTTAAAAGGAGACAAGAGAAAGCAGTAAGAGGAAGAGGTGGTCCTAGTGCAAGAGGAAGAGGAATACCTTCTACATCAAAGCAGCCAAATGAAGATCAAGGAGCAAACAAAGGTAAAGATCACAATGATTCTAGAGGTGGTTTTGGTTTTAGAGGTAGAGGAAGGTTTGGTATTGGTAGAGGTTCTAATGATTTTGCAGGAAGATGCTACACATTAAATTAAAATGTATTCAAACTCCCAAAAACATAGTTTTCCTCGAGAAAAACTTACTCCAACTAGCCAAACCACAAAACCTCATTTTAAGCCAATTTGAGGAGGGTTTAATGAAAATATGGGTTCCAAGACAAATCACAACATTCCAGTGCCTCACACCTTCATAAAATGACCTTAGAAAACTCAAAACACTATCACATATATAGTTCCAATCACATTTTTCCAAAACCTTACTTTAGTTCCTCAATTTCTCATGGAAACTCATGAAAACACCCTAGGGCATCACCCTAAAACCATAAAAGTTGCATTTCCTGTCTCCCAAACCATTGGTACATGTAAAATACCATGAAACAAGTCATTCCACCGAGTTACAGGGCTGGACAGTAGGTGGAATGGCTATAACATCACTTTTACACCAATCAAACCCTCAAATTAGTTAGAAACAGGCAGTCCCAGAAAAATGAAGAGATCTCCCTCAAAACTCAATATTAGAACCTCTAACCTGGATTTACGCAGTCTGATCACAGAGATAGTAAGGCAGAATGTGCAAGGAATGGTGAGGAGCTACCCATGTATGGGTGGAGCAAGGAAGAGAGCAGGTTTATATGATTCTAATGTTTGTTTGTCTACAGGTCTAAGGCCTAGAACAACACCAAATTTTGATCCAGGACTAAAGAGATTAGTACCAGGTCTGAAGATGCTTGAAGCAGCAATGAGAAGGCCAAGAACAAGTTTCCACTCTTGGGGCAAGAGTCTTTTTTATGGGGGGGTGTATGGTGCAGGAGCACCTACACCTTGTGAAGTCTAAGTTGATACCTAGGTGTGTCTTTTGTTATTTTATGCTTAATAAGGTCTAAAGGACCAGTCATAATGTAATTTGAAAGGATTTTGAGTCATTTAGTTGAATTTGTCAGTTTGATTCATAATGCAAAAGCCATGTGAAATCATGAGTTTTAAGGGACATGGGGAGTAGGGTCTTATTCCATGTTAAATAAGGTCTCAATGACCATTTTCAATGTATTGGAGGGCTTAATAGGTCAGTTAGGTGGTATTTGCAAAAATCAAGTTGATCAAGTTGTAATGGGATAGTGATTAAGGGAAAAAATTGGCAAAATTGTCATTTTAGAATCTAATTAAAGGGTGGTTATGGAAGTTGAACGCCCCAAGAGGTAGTTTTCAGGTGGTAGCATAATAAATTGTTGTAATATCTCGAAGGGGAGGCTGTTGAAGAAGTTTGGAATGAGTTTCTAATAAGAAATTTGCTGTTTTTTGTGTTTTCCATTAAGAAATTGCTGATCACGAGCATTGTACGACCTGTACGTA
Organism: Sequoia sempervirens; assembly: GCA_007258455.2. Taxonomy (NCBI): domain Eukaryota; kingdom Viridiplantae; phylum Streptophyta; class Pinopsida; order Cupressales; family Cupressaceae; genus Sequoia; species Sequoia sempervirens. Next base: position 14,182 of record VDFB02291781.1, read on the forward strand.
TTGTTCCACACTCCAAGCATATAATGGATGGATAGATAATTGAATAAGCTTTCTTTTGGCATTTGAATGGTGTTATTTCATTGAGAATCGAGTGAGATATCCTCATTTTACTGCCGGGTGGTCTGAAACCCCATGTTTTTTCTGTTTTCCTGAACTTTGCAAGCATTGTACGGATCTGTACCACCACCATATGCTCTGAGACTTATATAATATTGTAGGGGCATGAAATAGCTTTCATTTAAATCCAGTTAGAGGTTCTAATATTGAGTTTTGAGGGAGATCTCTTCATTTTTCTGGGACTGCCTGTTTCTAACTAATTTGAGGGTTTGATTGGTGTAAAAGTGATGTTATAGCCATTCCACCTACTGTCCAGCCCTGTAACTCGGTGGAATGACTTGTTTCATGGTATTTTACATGTACCAATGGTTTGGGAGACAGGAAATGCAACTTTTATGGTTTTAGGGTGATGCCCTAGGGTGTTTTCATGAGTTTCCATGAGAAATTGAGGAACTAAAGTAAGGTTTTGGAAAAATGTGATTGGAACTATATATGTGATAGTGTTTTGAGTTTTCTAAGGTCATTTTATGAAGGTGTGAGGCACTGGAATGTTGTGATTTTTCTTGGAACCCATATTTTCATTAAACCCTCCTCAAATTGGCTTAAAATGAGGTTTTGTGGTTTGGCTAGTTGGAATAAGTTTCTCTCGAGGAAAACTATGTTTTTGGGAGTTTGAATACATTTTAATTTGCTGCCACCTCATAATAGGTCTGATCACAGAGATAGTAAGGTAGAATGTAAGGGTTAGAATCTCCTTACCAACACAAAATAAGCACAACTAAATCACCTTCAAATCCTTATCACTCAATCTCATCAATTTTTCATTCTTCAAGCCTTCATGGCTAGTAGCCCTCCAAACTAGGTTTTTGAACCTCAACTCACAAACGGCTGATCAAACCCACAAACTATTATACATTCCAGACACCCATGTGGACATTCCATCACATATCCAAAAATAAGATATTGTTGTTTTGTAACAACCTGCTGATCCAACCTTTTTCTACACTATTTCTAGGCCTAATTAGGCCACTTTTCCAAAGGAAGTGCCTTCAAAACCTACCAAAAACCCAAAAACTCATTTGGGCAGCAGTTCCCATATATCAAAACCCCCAAATCCACAACTTTCATATTGAGAATCACCTTGCAACAAGACACCCACAAAAACCCTCATTTTTCAGCACGTTTCTTAGGGGTTTATTGAAAAGGTATACTCCAGGCTTCTAAAACTCTTACCAACTATTCAAACACCTTCCAATACACTTAAAAATTCTCCAGAAACTCACCCACATCCTCTACCAATGCTGCACCATCATATTCCTTCTTTGAGCCATCATCTTGCAATGGAAATTCACACTTTTCCACCTAGGGCATCACACCTTGACACTCAAATGAACACACCTGCATAAATTAGAACCCTACACACCTAAGAATACATATTTTGGTCCATTCCACCGAGATACATCAACTACAGAAGGTGGAATGGACCTTTTTCACATTTTAGGTGCCCTCAAAAACCTTATACAAAAGATACACAGGCAGTTTTAGTAAAACGTTTGTAAAATGTGCAAAACTCAATATTTTTCGCTCAAACCAGAAGCATTGGAAAGATAATTCATTTATCTATTCACCCATATAAGAAATTTTCAAAAGGAATTCCGTACAATTCTGTACCAGGCCTGAAAACAGTGAAAAATATGCAAAATCTGGAAAACACAATTGTTCTTTTATTGAAATTTCTCTCCAGATGCCTCCAACCTTCATTAAAAATGTGGATAAATGTTTTTAAAGACATATTGAACCTTCCCAACCCAGAATAACTGACTTTTGAACTTCATTTTCACTAAATAACCTTTAAACTCTCTAATTTGCACTTTTCAACATTTTTGCCTTGCCAACTTTTACACATTTTGTATTTTTTATATTTTTTTGACTCAAATGACCCCAAACCAACTTGAATACATTTAAATAGTTTAAATCAACCTTATTAAACATAAAATGACACAAAACCACCTAAAACCTAACATTTGACTTTCTTTGTAAAGAAGACTTTGGTGCAGGAGCACCTATTTGATCACATGCCTCCATGAGGCCATATTGATTCATTTTTCTATTTTTATGTTTTAATATTGTAATAAGCCCAAGAGGCCACCTTTGTGGTGTTATAGGTCATAGGATGTTGTTCATTTCTCATATATTGTAAAAATTGTCAAAAGTGCAAAACTAGGTAGATGAAATGTCATTAAGGTGTTTTGTCAACACACTAATCAAAAGGTGGTTGCAAATAGTTGGTTTGGGTTGAAAATGTATAAATAAACCCTCCAAAACTCGAATTGGGGGTTGGAGACATTATTTTTGAAGTTAAATGAATGGCAACCTCAAGTTTGGTATGCATTTTCTGATTTTTACATTGTTACCAGATTGAAGTTGTGATTTGTACGGCCTGGTATGGACTCAAATGATAGAGTATCATATATTGATGGAAAGATATCTATTTCTAGTTTCCAATTCTTTTTGTCTCATTGAATTTCATCAAGTTTTGTGGAAGATATGACTATTTTGGTGAGATTGCCTATTCTAACAATATTGTGCAGAATTTACAGTCTAAAGAAGTGTGATTGTACGGAATTTAAAGTCTATATTTTGGATCTAAAACCAATTGGATTTTGTTTCCATGTGAATCTACTTTCATTTGCTTCAACTCTCATCAAAATTAATTAAGAATTAAATAAGTTATGAACATTTTTGTGAGGGCAGGTATGAACCCTACCTAGGGTTTGCAGTTTTGGGAAAAACATAATAACTTTCATTTCCACCATTGGATCTTCATAAGAATTTTAGGAAGAGTATATAACTATGTTTTCTTCAATATAACCAGAGGGATTGGATTCATTATTCATGTTGTAGAAGTTATTAATGACTGTTCATGGCAATAAATTGTGGGCTGCCATAGTTATGTTTTCAATGTGATATAGAATGACTAAGAACATGTGTCATATAATTATTGTTTTGGATTATTATTGAAGGTTTGTGAGATGTTTTGTGAATCCTCCTAGCTCTGCATCAACTTAGTATTAGAGCCTAGAAAAGATATGGGCTGGTGAAGTTTTTTGGTTTTGTGTTGGTGTTTGTGGTTGTGTGTTGTACAGGTTGAGGAAGGAACCCGATTGCCTAGGTGTGGCAAAGTGAAGTGGAAGCAAGGAGAGACTTGCTTGTGGAGATGGATTTTTTGAGAAGATTGGAAAGATATTTGCAGGTTGAGGATTCAAGAAAGAAGGAAAGAGAGGAAAAAGAGTTGAGAAAGAAGGAAAGAAAGAAAAGGATAAGGCAAGAGAAGATGGACAAAGAGATTGTTGAGTTGAAGGGAGAATTGAAAAGACTTGAAGAAGAGTTCCAAGAATCCATGATGAAGATGGAACAAATGATGAAACAAGATACAAGTTGGCATTTGACATTGAAAAGGAAGATGGTTTGGCCTATAAAGAAGATTATGAAGAAACAAAGAAAACAAAAGAAGGCAGCAAATTCAGTCAAAGATGAAGAAGAAGATTTATGGGCACAATATGTAGCCATTGAAGAAGAATGGAATAGTAAGGTTGGTGATGGAAAATTCAAACAAGAGGAAGAAGAACTCATCAAGGTAGAAGAAAGCAAGGAAATTGAGGTTGAAAGTGAATTGGTGTCAAGATTGGATAAGTTGGTTATGGGTGAAGAGGAATTTGAAGTACAAGAAGACAAGGAGGAGACCTCAAGGTCTCTATATTTTGTTTCTAATTTTTCCTTGGACTATGTATGTGCAGGTTATGAAGGACAAAGTGAAGTGTTTGATGATATGATAGAGTTTTGGGACTTCCAAGTTGCAGGGATGCTTGATAGAAGAAGGCATAAGAAGAACAAAAGGAAGAAAAGAAAAAATCTGATTGAAAATACAAAGGACAAGGTGCAAAGTAACTGGAAGACTAGGAAGAAGATAATTCAAAGGGGCTTGAATTCTTTTGCCCTCGGGAGTTTGGTGCAGGAGCACCTATTTGATCACATGCCTCCATGAATCCATATTGAGTTATTTGTTCCATTTTTATGTTTTGAGATTTTAATAAGCCCAAGAGGCCACCTTTGTAGTGTTATAGGTCATAGGATGTTCATTTCTCATATATTGTAAAAATTGTCAAAAGTGCAAAACTAGGTAGATGAAATGTCATTAAGGTGTTTTGTCAACACACTAATCAAAAGGTGGTTGCAAATAGTTGGTTTGGGTTGAAAATGTATAAATAAACCCTCCAAAACTCGAATTGGGGGTGGGAGACATTATTTTTGAAGTTAAATGAATGGCAACCTCAAGTTTGGTATGCATTTTCTGATTTTTACATTGTTACCAGATTGAAGTTGTGATTTGTACGGCCTGGTATGGCCTCAAATGATAGAGTATCATATATTGATGGAAAGATCTCTGTTTCTAGTTTTCAATTCTTTTTGTCTCATTGAATTTCATAGAGTTTTGTGGAAGATACATTTGATGGTGGAGACTGCCTATTCTAACAATATTGTGCAGAATTTACAAATGAAAAGAAGTGTGATGGCACGGAATTTTAGTAAAGTCTATATTTTGATTCAAAACCAATTGGATCACATGCCAATTTGGAATTTCTTACAAAGAAAGTCACGTTAGTTTTAGGTGGTTTTGTGTCATTTTATAAGCTGACAAGACATCAACCATTTTAAAATGTATTCAAGTTGGTTTGGGGTCATTTGAGTCAAAAAAAAATACAAAATACAAAATGTGTAAAAGTTGTCAAGGAAAAAATGCTGAAAAGTGCAAATTAGAGAGTTTAAAGGTTATTTAGTGAAAATGAAGTTCAAAAGTCAGTTATTCTGGGTTGGGAAGGTTCAATATGTCTTTAAAAACATTTATCCACGTTTTTAATGAAGGTTGGAGGCATCTGGAGAGAAATTTCAATAAAAGAACAATTGTGTTTTCCAGATTTTGCATATTTTTCACTGTTTTCAGGCCAATTGGAATTTTACAAAGAAAGTCAAATGTTAGGTTTTAGGTGGTTTTGTGTCATTTTATGTTTAATAAGGTTGATTTAAACTATTTAAATGTATTCAAGTTGGTTTGGGGTCATTTGAGTCAAAAAAATATAAAAAATACAAAATGTGTAAAAGTTGTCAAGGCAAAAATGTTGAAAAGTGCAAATTAGAGAGTTTAAAGGTTATTTAGTGAAAATGAAGTTCAAAAGTCAGTTATTCTTGGTTGGGAAGGTTCAATATGTCTTTAAAAACATTTATCCATGTTTTTAATGAAGGTTGGAGGCATCTAGAGAGAAATTTCAATAAAAAGAACAATTGTGTTTTCCAGATTTTGCATATTTTTCATCGCTGTGCCTGCACGGAATTGTACTGCATTCTTTGAAAATTTCATGGCGGCGGAAACAGGATAAATGTATTCAAACTCCCAAGAACACAATTTTCCTCAAGGGAAACTTACTCCAACTAGCCAAACAACAAAACCTCATTTTAAGCCAATTTGAGGAGGGTTTAATGAAAATATGGGTTCTAAGACTTATCATAACACTCCAGTGCCTCAAACCTTCATAAAATGACCTTCAAAAACTCAAAACACTATCACATATATAGTTCCAATCATATTTTTCCAAAACCTTACTTTAGTTCCTCAATTTCTCATGGAAACTCATGAAAACACCCTAGGGCATCACCCTAAAACCATAAAAGTTGCATTTCCTGTCTCCCAAACCATTGGTACATGTAAAATACCATGAAACAAGTCATTCCACCGAGTTACAGGGCTGGACAGTAGGTGGAATGGCTATAACATCACTTTTACACCAATCAAACCCTCAAATTAGTTAGAAACAGGCAGTCCCAGAAAAATGAAGAGATCTCCCTCAAAACTCAATATTAGAACCTCTAACTAGATTTAAATGAAAGATATTTCATGCCCCTACAATATTATATAAGTCTCAGAGCATATGGTGGTGGTACAGATCCGTACAATGCTTGCAAAGTTTAGGAAAATAGAAAAAACATGGGGTTTCAGACCACCCGGCAGTAAAATGAGGATATCTCACTCGATTCTCAATGAAATAACACCATTCAAACGCCAAAAGAAAGCTTATTCAATTATCTATCCATCCATTATATGCTTCGAGTGTGGAACAATACGTACAGGTCGTACAATGCTTGTGATCAGCAATTTCTTAATGGAAAACACAAAAAAATAGCAAATTTCTTATTAGAAACTCATTCCAAACTTCTTCAACAGCCTCCCCTTCGAGATATTACAACAATTTATTATGCTACCACCTGAAAACTACCTCTTGGGGCGTTCAACTTCCATAACCACCCTTTAATTAGATTCTAAAATGACAATTTTGCCAAATTTTTCCCTTAATCACTATCCCATTACAACTTGATCAACTTGATTTTTGAAAATACCACCTAACTAACCTATTAAGCCCTCCAATACATTGAAAATGGTCATTGAGACCTTATTTAACATGGAATAAGACCCTACTCCCCATGTCCCTTAAAACTCATGATTTCACATGGCTTTTGCATTATGAATCAAACTGACAAATTCAACTAAATGACTCAAAACCCTTTCAAATTACATTATGACTGGTCCTTTAGACCTTATTAAGCATAAAATAACAAAAGACACACCTAGGTATCAACTTAGACTTCACAAGGTGTAGGTGCTCCTGCACCATACACCCCCCCATAAAAAAGACTCTTGCCCCAAGAGTGGAAACTTGTTCTTGGCCTTCTCATTGCTGCTTCAAGCATCTTCAGACCTGGTACTAATCTCTTTAGTCCTGGATCAAAATTTGGTGTTGTTCTAGGCCTTAGACCTGTAGAAAAACAAACATTAGAATCATATAAACCTACTCTCTTCCTTGCTCCACCCATACATGGGTAGCTCCTCACCATTCCTTGCACATTCTGCCTTACTATCTCTGTGATCAGACCTGCATGCCTCTGCTTAATTTTATTTTTTTGTAATGCCTCTGGACCTGCCATGTCACCATCCTCTTGTACCCCTGCACTAACAACTTTATCCTCTTTCGCATTACCAAATTTCACTTGTCTTGCACTCACTACCTCATCAAGTTGTTTTGTCACTGTCAAATCAGACTTAGACACTGTATTTTCTGCAAAATTTTTTTGTTTCTCAACCCTGCTCTTGACTACAGGGCATTCAATGGCTCCTATTAACACACTTTCATGCAAACTCACTGTCAACACTTCCTTTACCCCTGCATCAAACCTTATACCTGCATTTTCAGTCTTAAAATAGTGAACAACATCAGAAAATTGGTTCTCCTTCATTACATTTATAGGTTCCTTCTTGCCACACATTATGACCTTTGCTTTACCTTTAGCATCTTCTAGAAGAGGAGTTAACACAAAAGAATGACCATCTTGAACTATGGTGTAAGTATTCTCCCTACCATCATACAATGCCCTCTTGTCATATTGCCAAGGTCTGCCTAATAAGAGATGACAACAGTCCATTGGAAGAACATCACACACAACACTATCATGATAACCACCAATTTGAAAATCCACTATAGCCTTTTAATTCACCAACAAAGATTGATCATCAGTTAACCATGAGATTTTATAGGGACATTCATGAGGAATATTTTTCAATCCTAACTTATTGACCATTTCACATGACACCATGTTTTCAGTTGATCCAAAATCAATAACTACTCTACATACCTTGTCCTTGCACTTACAATTTGTCTTGAAGAGACTTTTCCTTTGCAAAGGTGCTTCCTCTTTTGCTGCCTTCAAGATTGTTTTTCTCACCATCAACATTTCCCCAACCTCAGGATCTGCATTCCTACTTGGAGAACAATTACTTTCACACTCCTCTTCCTGTACCAATTGTGCTCTTCTATCAATCTTCTTGTCTCCACTAGAAGAACTACCAACCCTCTCAGGACACTTCCATGAAGGATGGCCAAATTCATTGCATGTGTAGCATCTTCCTGCAAAATCATTAGAACCTCTACCAATACCAAACCTTCCTCTACCTCTAAAACCAAAACCACCTCTAGAATCATTGTGATCTTTACCTTTGTTTGCTCCTTGATCTTCATTTGGCTACTTTGATGTAGAAGGTATTCCTCTTCCTCTTGCACTAAGACCACCTCTTCCTCTTACTGCTTTCTATTGTCTCATTTTAAGCTTCTCCTCCACCCTGATTGCCATTTGATAACAATCCTCTACACTCCTAGGGTTAGCCAAAACCAATTCATCCTGTATATTAAGCCTCAAACCACCAATATATCTAGCAATTTTTTCATCTTCATTCTCATGATGACCAGACCTCAAACTTAATTTATAAAACTCCTTAGTATAGGACTTAATATCCATTTCCCTTTGCCTCAAACTTTGCAATTTTTTAAACATTTGAATTTGGTGATCTTTGGGTAAGAATTTACCTTTGAGTTTAGATATCATCTTGTCCCATGATGTGATCTTAGACTTTCCTTGTTTCCTCCTCTCAGACTGAAAGTAATTCCACCATACCAAAGCATGACCCTGCAACTTAGTCTTTGCAATCCTTATTCTTTGCTCCTCAGGAACTTCTTCACATTCAAAATGGTTATCTAATGCAGCAATCCAATCAAGTAGTTCTTCATCATTTAGACTA
>VDFB02291782.1:0-20668 GCA_007258455.2 Sequoia sempervirens
TCGAGTTTTAATGGTAACCGAGTTTGAATTTTTGCGCCAGATTCATTCAAAAAGCAATGTTGAGTCAATTCGGCATGAAATTTGTTTCAAAACAAACAAACAAAAAATTAGGTCGGGCCCACATGGGGACCTGACACTTTCTGCACAATTGTGAAGTTATTCAGATGAAATATTTTAGTTAAGATTGTGAGAGCATCTTAAACCCTTACACATCCAAAGCTTTGTGAGCATTGTCAGGGGATATATTTCAAATAGACAATAACTAATCACATATTTTATGTTTGCATCAAACATATAAACAAGAGCAAGACACATTTCCACTACAAATGGACTAAAAATGGATGCAGTTGTTGATGTTTGAAATCATAATGGAAAGATACCGAAGGATTTCATAGAGGCACTTCTTCGAGAATGGATCTCAGAAGATTTGATAGATGCTCTTTTAAAGAAGTGAAATACAAATATCTATGACAATACTTGACATAGGTGATTGGGTGCAATTCAAAGAGGAATGTAAAAGCTCCAAGGTATGGATGAGCGGCTTAAAAGCAAAAGAAAAAATTAAAGCAGTATTAATTAATTAAGTATAAGGACTCTTGTGAGAAATTCCTGTACAAGTAGCCATTGCACATGCTGGTAGGAAAGCACTTTAAATGTTAAGTGTCTTATTTCCATCGAACAAATGAAATAAGGTTGTTGCTTGAGGACAATATAAGAGAGATCACAGTGTTAAAGAATCGATGAAGGCATTCAAGGATAAGCATGAAAAGGTTAATCTGTAGAAGGTGTGCAGCCTTGCACACCAAATACTTCAGATAAATGTGGTCTCTTGCAACGCCCTCATTGCCAATACAAAATGAATGTGTTGAAAGGGCCTCAGAGACTTTCATCCAAGGCGCCAGCATATACATAATGATTTGTTGAGAATGCTTTGAAACTTTCATAGCAGATGCAATATGGTACGCCAATTGGAGCAAGGCATAGACCTCCATCAAAGCACAGTGGTAAATAGAGGGCAACCAGCGCTGAAACTCTTTAGCAAATGCAGTTGAAGAGGACGTTATTTTTCAAACCATAAAATGCCACTTCACAACAGAGACAAAGAAATTGTTGTCGCAGCCAGTAAACCAAAGTGGAGGCGTTGATAAGGCTCCAAATAGAATTCACCTTTTGAAGCATTGAAAATTTAGACGATGAACAGAATTTACCATTCAAAATGCTTCGGCAACTAGCGGAAAAATTAGGTACGATATGGAATGTATGTACTAACAGAAACAGTTTGATCACGCCTCTGTCAAATTCGCGCAGCAGCTATTATGTTAATTATGTCTAAAAACGAGTTAGCCACTAAAAATTAATGGGCTGGGATTAATGAAATTTACAAGTGCATCCAAATTAGTGGCCGACCGTCCTCCTTTACTCACTTCCTCCTCTGCAACATCCCTAAATCTCTCTGCTGCTCTTCTTAATCTCCCACTCTCCTCCCCTTCCATCAACATTTTCACCTTCCTCTCTATTTCTTCACCTCTTATAACTCTATTCCCATCTTCTGCATTTTTCAGCCCTAACCCAAACTTCCATTCCTCCACAATAAATCTGCAATTGGAAAACTGGTCCGCTGCAATAGGAAACCCCAGCATGGGAACAGCCGCTGAGACACTTTCCATGACCGCATTCCACCCGCAGTGGCTGAGAAACCCTCCCACAGAAGGATGCTTCAGAACCTCAGCCTGCCAAACCCAGGGCGCAATTAACCCCCGCCCTTTACATTCGTCCAAAAATCCAGTCGGCAACATCTCCGAGAAATGACTCGCCTCGTAATCTAGACGAAGCGCCCACAGAAAATAGCACCCGCTCTTCATGAGACCAGTGGCTATTTCCTTAACCTGAGCTCTCGCCACATTCATGAAGCTGCCGAAGGATACATAGATGACCAACTGCGCCCGTTTGGAATCCAGCCATTCACTGCAGTGCGTGTCCAGCTGCGAAGAGGAGCCGATGTTGAGGGGACCCAAACAGTGCACAGGGATTTTCCGACGCAGAGTCTCCACTGCTTTGCAATCCAAGGCGTAAACAGAATTGGCCACAATCCAATCTGATGTCCTCACATGGCCAAAACACTCTTACCATTTCATTGCCCAAAGCAGAGGGAGGGATAAGATCGACCGGAACGTCCGTCGGATGTAGCGGAGGCGACCGGGCAATATAATCTTTCCACCCTTCTAACCCTGCAACGACAAAAACCAAACAATCAAGTTTTTCTTCCCACCAAGCCTGTAATTATGGAACTGTAATCATTAGTTATAGTTTTTCTTTAAATACCCAAGTCTAAATGATAAAAGACGGAAAAAATTGTGACAGACATTGGACACAGCAAAACAGACTGTAGAGGGTGTTTTTTTGTAAAAGGAACCGCCCACTTGAGGAATACATCGGCCACCATACATGTCGCAGGTGTTCTCGAGCGATTGAGATTGGTTAGAAGCTGATCCACATGAGCTTCCATGTTGGACAGGGACATACAAAATTCAGTGATGTTTTCCCCCTTTCCGACTCCCCCACCACGCAGCCTGTAATGAGACCCGCCCGGAGGTTTGGAGCGTGGGTGAAAGCATTTTCATCGGCCTGTGTAATGAATTTATGCCATGACTCGGTCACCACAAATGTAACAAGGATTCCGTGAGAGGCGAGCTTTAAAGCGAGTTGCATTATCGGATTTAAATGGCTTCGCCCAGGATATGGAACAACTACCGCATGGGCTGCCATTATTTTGCGTTGCTGTTTTTCTTGGCTAGATACAAGAAAAGGGCTAGAAATTTTAGATCTGAAGCAAAATTTGGGTAAACGGATGTTTGTCAAATTTTCTTTTGCATCGAATCCGGAATTTGACTTGTGTGTCTGTGATGGGTGGGAGGTAAGAACTAATGCACTTTATTGATTGGTTGCCATACAAAATTACTTTAAGGTGTGATTTTACTAGTTATTTTTATGTGGAATTTTCGACTTGTGTGTTTCTGATGGGCAAGAGGTAAGAACTAATACACAACTAATTGAATGTGATATAAAGTTACTTTTAGGCTTGACTTTACTAACTATTTTTATGGAACATGGGTCTTATGAGGTAAAAGAAGTGTTACAAGATTAACTATAATCTTTTGTATATATATAAATAGGAGCTCTTACTTTTTAGTTTGTAATTCTAAAGGGGTGTATTAGAGGGGATAGAAATTTACCTCATTAGCATAGGGAATTTTCTACCACTTGTAGTCATCTAGAATTTTTAGATTCATGTCAATTAATTTTTTAATCATTTTACATGTATATACTAAAATGAATTAAATACGCAAAATAACAATAATGAATTGAATACACAAAATAACAAAATTTATGAGATTAGAAAAGTTAATAAATTTTGTAGCTTAAACTTCAGTTTAGAATGAATGATTAAGGGTATTTTTTCTCTTGTTAACTCTTTCAATTTAATTAGAAGGATCAATGAATACCTTAACTAGACCTCATTCCTAGCAATAATGAGCATTTCCACACAACAAAAAAATGATGTTTGTTAAGTTCTTTATAATCTTGTACCCTATTAGCTATGTTTCGCATGCCCTAATCACATATCTATATAATGGCACTCATTTTTTGATTATAAAGGGTTGGGCTTTGTTTGTTTCGATTTGAAGCATTAAGGCTCTTCTTGGTTAGGCTATAAATAATTTACATACCGCTTTTCTATGAATGTAATTCATATTTGTTTAAGGTTTCAATGATTGTGTAAGATTCACTTAGTAAATTGATACAAGATGTCTTTTATGCTATTTATGCATATTGTCTCTATTGTTGTTTAACTAGTTTAGATAATTCAATGAGCTCCTTAGTTCACACTTACAATTATGTATATAAGTGATTAGTTTGCATTTAAGGGGTGCAATAAAATAGTTCTCCTTTGTGTAGTGTTTGCTAGGATCAGAAATCTTTCTAGGCTAATAAGTAAAACACTTAAGTCAACGATGGATTATTAAGTAGAGTTGTATCTCTAGGGTAGAAGGGCATTTGAGAGTCTAAACTTTACAAGATAGAGCCAAAACATCAGGTGTATCTGAATGTTAGTGCTTATTTGGTTTTTGAAGTTTTATTTGGGTTTGAATCTATTGCTATAGGAGTACCTGCACCAATCTAATGGTTGAAATTCGACAACCCACATTCATTATAAGTCAAGAAAAATTACTTTTAAACCTTTTATATATTTCTAATATTTTTGTTTTGACATTATGCACAATTCATTATTATGCATTTTAGCTAAAATTATTTTATTTTACTTCACATTTATTTTAATTACTATATAAACACATAAATTTTTATTTTTATTTAAGAATTATTATAATATTACATGTTTTACTTTGTTTTTATTTGAAGATATTATTTTACTTTTATTTGAAAATTATTTTATGTTAAATTGGATTGTTTGGTTTATCAATATTTGAAGATATATTTTAATTATATATGTAAATTTTAAGTTTACTTTGAAGAATGTAGTAAATATTATGTGTTTATATGTTTAAAAATATGAGGTTCCTTTCAAGATAAAACTATGCTAAAAATTGTTATGAATCAACATTTCAAATCATCTACATGATCCCTCATCACAATAAGAAATGTTTTGAGTTGAAAATTTGTAAGATTTAACAAACATAAATATAGGCATGGAAAACAAAAACACAATTAGGTTAGTAAGGTTGACAAGAAGAGAAGACAAAAGGTTGACATGAAAATTAAGGAAAATAAGACAAACTCAAACAATAAACATAAACAAGCAAGACTAGAGAGAGAAAATAAGCTAACAATTAAAGGAATGAGAACAAGGAATGAAAATAAAAATAGGAAAGGAGGGAGGAGACAAAAAAGTAGACATGAGGGAATATATTAGAGAGAGGGAGAGGTGGCTAAGTTCTTGAGATGGGCAAGCAAGGATTTCCAAGAGAGCTCAAAGATAACCCATCATTATGGTTAAGGTTGGAAGGGTGGTTGGCTATTTCAATGGATTCCAAGATCTTCCTTTTGAAGAAAGTAGATTCCTTAGCTAAGATTTGAGAATCCTCTAAGAAATTATGGTGTTTAGCTCAGAGGAGTGTTCAACAGGTGTTGATTTGGTGACATGGTCATGTTTAATATCAACATTGTGCTCTTTTAGTCTAGTTCTAAAAGAGTGGTTGGTCTCACCAATGTATGCAAGGCCACAAGAGCACATGATCTTAAACACTCCAAAATTGATGAATGGGTCCATAGGGTATCTAAGAGAATAAAAATGGTTTTGAAGGGGGACAACAAGTTTCAAAGCACATCTAATGCCTTCTCTAACTAGGATCCTAGAAATTTTATGAGAAATGCCTTTTTAATATATGGGAAAATGACAATATGTAAGGGTAAGGGGTGAGAAAATTTATGTAAGGGTTTAAAATGCAACTTAGCTTAATGAAAATCCATAGAAATGTGTTTTATCTTAAAACCTTTGAGTTTGAAGACCTTAGTTAGGTGCAAGCACTATGTCGATATTACTGATATTTGTTGGGGTTGTTCACTAGGACTTGGACCTCTATTGGCATGAATTCTTAATGACCCCCAATCCCCAACACCTGAAATAATGATATTAGGTATGGACCTAGTCTAACCCTTAAAATTCAAAAACACTCACTAGGTTTTTGTCAACTTCAAGCCAACTTATTGGAATGGCTCAAAACACCCATGGATGTTGAAAAAGGTATTAACATACTAGAATGGTATTGACAACTAACATAAACATTTTCTTATTTCCCAAGAAGAATTAGGTATAATTTTGGTACATGTTTAAAGCAATTTTAATTATGGGCAATAGAAAATGGTTAGGGTTTCATTTATTGGTCAATTTGATCCTACACCAACTATACAACACCTAGAAACTACTTTTATGCCCAAAATTATGCATTCAAAGGAGAAAAAATTCATGGCCATGCCAAATTTATTGCAATAGATCAAATATTACATGAAATAGATTATTGTGCCATTGTAAGTAATTTTCTTGGTGGATTTAATAGATTTTTCTACCATTCTACACATAATTTGGATGTTATTAATGATTATCTTGATAGAAAATCTTCATGGCATGATTTTAATGACTAATGTCATGTTCTTTGACCTCAATGATATTTTTGAGATTGGAGGATGTCGTGCATGATGTCATTGACATGGTTTTCTTCAATGCACCCTCTTAGCTATGTTCCACATGCCCTAATCATAGATCTATGTAAGGGCATTCAATTTTCATTATAAAGGGTTAGTTTATATTTGTTTTTAACAATATTTGAAGTATTGAGACTATTCTTGGTTATGGTATAAATCAATTTATATACCAATTTCCTATTAATATAATAATAGTTTTTTTTTTGTTTAAAGTTTCAAAGACTATGCATTGAGATTCATTCAATAAATTAACATATGTTATTTATTATTAATCTCTCCATGTTGTTGTTTAACAAGTGTTTAGGGAATTCAAGGAGTTCCTTACTTCACACTTGTTGTTCTTTATAATAATAATTAGTTATTTTTCTTTTAAGGAGTATAATAAAATAGTTTTACTTTGTGCAATTTGTGCTAGGGTAAAAACTCTTTCTAGATTGATATGTGAAACATTTAAGTCGGTAATGGATTATTCAATAGAGTTATAGTTCTAGGATAGAAGGGAATATGAGAGTCTAAGCTTTACAATATAGAGTCGAGAACATTAGTCTTATATGAATGTTAGTGTGCTTATTTAGTTATTGGTGATTTATTTGGGTTTGAATCTATTAATATAGAAATAGGCATTGGTTTGATGGTTGAAAATCAACGATCCACATTCATTATAAATCAAGATAAAATCATTTAAAAGTATTCTATTTATTTTTAATTTTTTGTTCATTCTATCATTATGCATGATCCACTATTATAAATTTTAACTAAAAAAAAAAAATTACTACAAGTGTTATTTAATACATAGACAAATCACTTTTAATTTTTACTTCAAATTTATTTTATTTTATTACACTATTTACCTTTTTTATTTGAAGATATAGTTTAATTTTATACATAAATCTTAATTTAACTTTGAAGAATATAGTAAACATGGTGTATTTGTATCTTACTTTTATGTTTATTATTAAATATTGGTCAAAGGATTTTAAGTGTACTTCTAATAATATATTTTTCTAATTAAAAAAATCAATATAAATGAAATTTAATAATATTCACTATATATTTCTTATTTTATATATTGATTTTATTTTTGTTTTAGTATTATTTATTGTATTTTTTAAATATTTGACATGTAATTTTTCTTTGTATAATATTATTTGTCTACATAATTTATAAATAAAATTAACCATTACATTAAGGACACTAAGCATATCCAATATATATTTCATGTATATTCAAGATATATAAGAGAAAAGGTAATAGATATATTATTCCCACTATTATACCATTTTACTAGAAAAATAGATAATGTTAAGAATTCAACCTCTTGAATAAGCTAAATTATATACATTCAACTATTGTATTAGTTTATTTGAGTAGAAATAGTAACTCAAATTGATGACCAAGTTTCTTATAAAATCATGTCATATAATTTTTTGAATGATAATCAACCACATTTCTAAAGAATTTAGAGTCCAATTTCAAATGCATTACCAAAAAAATACATGAAAAATGAAGGAAAGCAAAAAAAGTATTATTTTAACTATAATGCATGGGCTTGTATAATTTCACATGAGCAGATGTGTTTTATATTTTCTATAACTAGTTTAATGTCTAGTTTGATTTATTAGAACAATATTGAAAAACCAATTAATATTTTAAGGATGTTAGATAAGAATATTTGGATGTTAATATCTTGTCTTGTGCTCTTATTTTTTCTTCACTATTTTAAAATGTATAATAATAGATTAAAATTGCAACAATCTATTCCTACATTAGTGTAATGTCTTCGAGCTTTGCAATATTTCACAACTCTTGATGCCCTAGTGGTTGTCCCTCTCACAAACCTCTCATAGTTGAGGGTTTGTAGGTTGATTCTACCATTGGAAGATACCATTTAGTGTCGTTGCCCTACTCAGAGGGTCGTCTTTGGTGAAGGCTCGACGAATGGTTCAACGATTTTTAATGCATCCAAACCCTTGTTTGGTCAAATATCTACTGTCGATCTTGTTGATGGCAACCATGAGAGACCAAATTACCTATTAAGGTCTAAAGGCTACCCAAGTAGCTTTAGGGGGCACTAGCAAATGGTACGTAGACTTTGACCTTCAAGGGCTTGCAAAAACTATCACCCAAATCCTTCTCAGTGGATTCTCCTCTTAATACTTCTATTCTAAAGGAGAATTAAAATAATCCCTTCCCTATCCAACATTCGACCCATGTTCCCGAGATCCATATGGATGGTATCATTTGTGATAGGAAAGAATATTTGTAGATGCATTCCCTCATATGTAGATTCACATGGCCAAAGCTATGCGACCTCCACTCTTGGATAGCTAAAAATTGGAAAGAATGTATATAGAGGAAGATATATGCATTTATCCCTGTGCAAGGGATTTTCATCCTTGAATTTGACTATTTGGATGAAAAGGAGCTTGTGCTAAAATTTGGTCCCTCATTTCTCCAAGGGGACTCTATGCATTAAACCTGGTTCCCATCTTTTGATCCTTGAATTGAGACCTTCTCTTTGACATTCCTCTAGACACAATTACCTTATCTTCCCCTAAAATTATGGAAATTAGAGAGTTTACAAACCATTAGTAATGACTTAAGAAAATATTACTACACTTCAAAAGAAACAATTAACTATGCAAGGTCCAGTTGTACCATGTTTATGTGTCAAAATAAACATATCCAAAGGTCTTCTTGTAGAGATATCCTTGAAGGTGGGCAATAGATGTTGGAGACAGCCAATAGATTATACAAAAATTGCATTCAAATGAAAAAAAATGTTTTTCAATTGATCATTCTACCTCTCAATTCCAAAAGATACAAATCCATGAGAAGGTAACTCATGAATTAAGTGGAAGGCCCACCTTTGTGGATCAGAGTACAGAGCCTCATCACTATGTCATTCCACCTGGTGCTAAAAAAGATACAGACTCCTTCCATCAGCTTTAAGAGGGCATGTTGAAGCCAAATACATCCCCTATACTTGACTTGCATAGCTCACCTACAAGGATCATGCAAGAGGCCGCTAATGAAGAGGATTTTGTAGAGATTTCATCAATCTCATAAGAGTAAGAAATTAGTAAGAAAGTTGATAATATGGAGTCACCAATGATTATGCAAACATCCAAAACTACTGCTTGTGAAGGTAAAGACAATTCAAAAGGAGAAACAAAATAAAAATCTAATCTCTTGCCTTTGGTAGTTCTTGAATGGACATAAGTAAAGAGGAAGAAGATACCCCCCTCAAAAGTCAACCATCAAAGATGTTAAGATCAACAAACAATTAAAAATTAAAAAAAAATCATGAATTAATTTATAATTTTGTTGCACCCTTATTAAAGGGTTGATGCAAATTTATGATTTTATCATTGGTTTATATTTATGGAAATGGACCCCATATCCACAGCTTACCTAGCAAAAAAATAATAATAGTTTAAAGTTGCATAAAGATAATTACGCCGAGAGGCGTATTACAATGACATCCATCAAAAAGCAAAATTCAATGTAAGGAAAAGCTCTTTAGTTTGAATTTGATGTTCAAATGACATGCAGCTAGCATAACTACACTCATTGTATGTAGATGTTTTTTCAAGCAAATTTAAAGTAGATTTAAAGCAGATTTTAAAACGGTTTTAAATCGATTTGATATCTTATTCACTCTAAAATACTTATTTTTTATATCATAATCAATTTTATAATGATTTATTTTTATTATTAATAATACTAAAATTTTATATTAATAATTATAATTAATTTAATTATAGTAATTATTATAATAAATTAGTATTTAAATAACATTATTATTTATATAAAATATATCGAGAGTTATCCTTTTTGAGGCACTTATTTTCATCATTTTTTCTCATTGCAATAGTATTTAATCATTCGTATTATAATTATAAAGATTTTTTTATTTTATAATATATATTTATACATTATTTTTATTTTGAATGTTAAAAAGATAAATTAAAGTAAAATAAAAATAATTACATCGAGAGGCGTATAACACAAGTGGCGGTAATGTTGTTTTTTTAGATTTTAAAATCAATTTAATTAAAACCAAACTTAGTGTCATTTATTAAATTTTTAAGCTTTTAGGGTGAATATTTATTTATAGTAGTAACATAAATATATTTTTTATAATTATAACAAATTTCACTGTATTTATTTGTAATTTATTTGTTTGTTTATTTTTCAATATTTTTTAATATTTTTGCTTTGTTTTTAATGTTGTTTTATTCACAAATTCATGAAGACCTCTATTAAAATAAATTAAAACTAAATACTTAGTGTCATGTAATAAATTTTTAAGTTTTTAGAGTGAACATTTATTTATAGTAGTAACACAAATATATTTTTTATAATTATAAGAAATTTCAATGTATTTATTTGTAATTTTTTTTGTTTATTTTTCAATAGTGTATTTATTTTATTTTTATTTATTTTTCAATAGTTTTTAGTTTTTTTTTTGCTTTGTTTTTAAAGTAGTTTTAAATCTGTTTTATTCACAACTTTCTTTAGATGTTCTTATCTTTGAATTCATGAAGACCTCTATTAAAAGAGGTTGTTGAATCATAACCATTTCAAAACTTTGCACGGTTGCAGGTTTGGCTTTATTCTCCTAGAGTTGGATTTCTCGCAGGTTTGGCTTTACATTTTTTGGATTCACTTGAATTTAGCTATCACAAATTTGGCTATAGTCCTCTTGAAACCAATTGCATTATAACTGCTGTTGCAATAAAAACAAAAATAAAGATTTAAGGAGCCGTGAAGGTGGGTGCCGCCATATTGGCTTACACCTCGGTATGAATGAATTCTTAAATTTAAATCACATATTTTTAAAATATAATAATTGAAGCCTTAAAAGCCCATTTTAAGGATTCCAAATGAAGAGGGTTTGATCAAATCACCTAGATCAAACCCCCTTGGATAGAACCTCGCTAGTTTTAAACCATACCTATAAATGAGTCTCCTTTACACCTATCAAAATGCTGATAAAAAATCACTTTTGATTTAGATTTTGGGGGATCAAATGAATTCATTTAAAATTTATTTCAAATGATTATGGTATTCCTCAGAACAAGCTATCCAATGAATATAATTTTAATATGTTTTGGCTTTGTTATGTATTTGTTTTTTAAGTTTTATTAAACATAGGTTTTTCATCGAAAATGAATTTCTTTGTTCTTCACATGTGGAAAAATAGAAGATTATCAAAAAAAAAATTTGTAAAATATAAGTGCACCAGATATTGAAGTCCTGGATCCAACAAAAAAAATTAAATTAAATTTTGACATATACAAAAAAAGTTACGCGTTATAAAGTCGCGCTCTGTCTGAATTGTAATTCGTTTGACTTTGAAACTTGATTAAGGAAAAAATATTCAATAAAACCTATCTAACCAAGTGGAAGCACTAGATATCGTGAGTTAGCTAAATCTAAATTTGAAATAATTAGAATTTTATCCTTCATGGAAAAAAGTTATGCTATACTGCAGGTGTCAATACTTCTTTAAAAATGTTGTTTTCTAAAAAAATCTATTTTCGTGGAGATGGAAAAGAAGTGTAATTTGATTCCAAAAATTTGAAAAAATATTTTGTGACCGCAAAACAAAAATTTGATGAGACTCTAGTTTGCACCATCTTCAAATTCCTCACAGCTTAGCCGCTATAGGTGCCCGAATGTGAAGAGTTAGTTAAAAATAATAATTTCAGTGTCCAGTTTGGCCAAAAATTGTAAACCACTCATTATGGAATCACCCAAGGTTTATTGTTTTTCATTTGTGGTTGTTTTATTATTAAGTGGGATGGAAAGTCTCCCAAGTTGAATCTGTTGGACTTGCTAGGACTCATTTGGTTTGGAACTTGGCAAGGTTACATTTTGTTAATACGTGCAAGAATCAAAACTAGGGTTTGGTTATCTTATCTTGTATCTTTGTGAAGAAAATACATAAATTTAATATTTGATCTTAGCTTAATTGACAATTGTATCGCGTTTGTTTAAAGAAGAAATTGGACTTATGTATTGAAAATCAAATTATAATTAAAATCAGTCAATTCAAATTTCACGAGGAACTCATAAAACAACTAAGCATCTTTGCCTTTAACCTCTAATGTGCTATTGAGTCTTTTCTGGCTTTATTTCACTATTGAGTCTTTCCGCCTGATTTATTTTGCTCATATATTATTTGATTGATTGAAACAGTGATAGCATATGGACAGTTTACTGTTGTTTTGAATAAGTTGATGAAAATAAGCGCCTCAAGAAAAGATAACTCTCGGCATATTTTATATATATTTATATTTAATATATGTGTGCTAGTTATTAAATACTTTGAAAATTGTGAAAATTGTAATAGAAAGTGAAATTTCTCAATCAATAAGAATTAAAAATCACTTTCAACTAATCAATAAAAATACTAATAATTAATTTAAAACTTTTAAATTAAAATATTATGACAAGTACAACTAATAACAACTAATTAAATAGTTTTAATAACAATATTATTATCTGCCAAGAAGTGGACTTATTGCATGCTTTAAAAAACAACAGGCTGAAAAGCTATAGTAGAGAGTTAAACCATCAACAATTATCATAATAGAGTTGCTTTTGGATTTGTTGTGTATGTTTTTTTGGTCAACTTTCCACTTTATAATGATGTGTTCCAAAACATTGATAAAAAACATATACAACAAATCAAGAAACAACTCTATTATGATATTGTTATCACAATTCAGCCGTGTGGTTTTTCGAGTCAAACTCATTGACCCATATTTCATGAGTAGTGGTTCACAAAAATCAGAGATATTTGTGAACCACCATTCATGAAACATCTCTGAATCTTGTGAACCACTACTCATGAAACATGGGTCAATGAGCTTGACTCATGAAATTACACAGTTGAATCCTGACAGCAATATCATAATTTAACACAATGTGAAAAATACCTCCTTATCAACAACTAATTTTTTCAACATAAACTGTGAAAAGCTTGCTCTATTCAAACCTGGCTATTTGAGATTAAATGCTTTATCTGCCATAACAAAAGACAAACAGTGGAGAGAACAATCAAAGAAATTAGGTTCTCATTTCAAATGCTTGAAATCCTGCTATTTCTTTCACATGCACTGGGTGGCTTTCAACCTATCGGCAAGAAGTTTCAAATTAGTGGCAGACCGTCCATTGATGACTTCCTCTCTGGCAAGCTCTTTAAACCTCTCCGCCGCTCCTCTTAATCTCACATTTTCCTCAGCTTCCATCAACAGTTCAACCTTTCTGGAGATCTCTTGCGCCGGTATAACCCTATTTTCATCCTCTCGACTCCTCACCCTCACCCCGAACTTCCATTCGTCCGCTACACGCTTGCTATTGACGAACTGATCCAACGCAAGAGGAAATCCCAGCATGGGCACACCCGCTGAAATGCCCTCCATAACGGCGTTCCATCCACAATGGCTGAAAAACCCTCCCACCGAAGGATGTTTCAGAATGTCGGCTTGGTTAAACCAGCTTGAAACCAAGCCCTGTTCTTTACACTTCTCCAAAAATCCAGTCGGCAACATTTCAGAGACATGCGAAGCCTCTCTATCCGGACGAAGCGCCCACACAAAATAGCACCTGCTCTGCATAAGACCAGTTGCTATTTCCCTTACCTGAGCTCTTGACACCTGGATAAAGCTACCGAAAGAAACGTATATGACCGACCGCGCCGGCTTCGAATCCAGCCATTGACTGAACTGTGAATCGCCCTTCCGGTCTTCGCAGTGGGCAGAGGGCATGATTATCAATGGACCCACACACTGCACTGGGGTTCTGTGGCACATGGCCTCCACTGCACTGCAATCCAAGTCATAGAAAGAATTCCCAACAACCCAATCTGCTTCTCTCACGTTTACTAAGCACTTGGTTATTTCATTGCTTAGTGGGGAGGCAGAGAGAATCTCGTATGGAACTTCTGTTCGTTGTAAACAGGGCACCCCAGGAATACAATCTATAGACACTTGCGACCCAACTGCAAAAACATATCATGAAAAAAACAGTTTTTTCCTAAAAGATATGAGATTTTCATTTTATTTTGGATTCAATTGTGCAAAGATTGTTTTGTATTAACGTTTTGAATCGTAGCATTCAATAATCCATCGTCAAGAAAATAGAGAACTGTAGAGAAAACTCATTTAATCTCTAATGGTTATGATTCAAGTGTATAAACATACCTAAGTCAATATGATAAAAGATGGAGAAGGTTGCGACAGACATTGGCCACAGGGCTACAGAGAGGAGAGACTGTCTTTTAGCCAAAGGCACCACCCATTTGAGCAAAGTGTCTCCCACTATGCAGGACGGAGTGGTTCCTGAGCGTTTGAGGTTTGTTATAAGCTCGCTGACATGAGATTCCATGTTGGACAGTGACAGAAAAAAGTTGGTCATGTTACCCCACCTTTCTGATTCCCCCACCACGCAGTCCGGAATGATGGCCGCCCGAATGTCCAGGCCAAGCTTTTCAGCATGGGCAAAAACACCGTCCTCGGACTTTGTAATGATTTTGTGCCAGGATTCAGTCACCACAAATGTAACAGAGATTCCAAGAGAGGCGAGCTTTCTGGCGAACTGCATCATGGGATTCATGTGGCCTCGCGCTGGATACGGAACAACCACTGCATGCCCTGCCATTTTTCTCTGCAATCCGAACAAGCAAACGGAATTTTAAATGTATAATGATTTTACTGTCTCAAAGTTGAACTATATAAGATCTTCTGTGTAATGTTTCATTATGAATCGGCTGAACAACATAGAGTGTTTTATAAGCTAAATTGGTATTTATATTATTTTCTAGAACACGAAGTCTGTTGTTAATCAAACACTGAACGCATGCGAGTAGGTGTAACAACCCTTGATGGTAACGTGCAACAACCTCAACGGCTGAATAAGACTTCTAGTCAAATTTTCTTGTTCGCCAAACTGGTATTTTCTATTTTTTTTTACGTTGTTCACCAAAATATTTGATTTTTTCATTCTTTTTATCGCTTAATAAATATATTCAATTTGTCTTCTATTTATAATTTTAAAACATCAAATCAATAATCTTGTCATTTTAGAGGTCAAAGGGAGAGAATGTGTTATTTTCCTCTCTTTGTATGGATGCACATTTGATCATATTTATTAACTAGCACTTGCATCTAAAGGAGGTTCAAGGATTACACTAATAGAAAACTAAATGTATGTTAATATGTTAGAGAGAATGTGTATATGCATGGGTGCATGTGGATGTCGTGCTACAAATTCTAGTTATTTGTGGCTGGATTAAACAATTAATAATACATGCTAAATAATGAAATGAAATAAACTTAGATAAATCTAGATTTTTTTCCTTAAAGAAAGTTGCCATTAAATTGACAAAAAACATTGCAAATAGAAATAGAATATTTTTTTATTAAGTAAGCAACATTTATAACGTGTTGTACCCTTTACACGGAAAGCCCTTAGGGTCAAAAAGAAGCTAGTTCAAACTAGAAATGAACTAGGAAAAAATTGGGGCCATTAGCGCACAGCAAAACAGAAACAGTCCACACAGAAACAAGGGATAGACAACTGTCGAACAATAGATGAGGACTAGACGACCCCAAAACCTGAGGGGACTAATCTGACTCCCTTCACCCTAGGCCACAAAGTAGCGACAAATTTGGGGAGTCCCTTCTTCCTCCTTCGCACAATAGACCAAGAAGACTTAGAATCAAAGTCCACCGAGCGAGGCGAGAGGAGTGGATCCTCAACAACCACCACGGGCAAAGAGCCACCCAATAGCGCAGAAGAGGAGACAAGTGCAACTGAAGGACCAACAGAAGCATTCAATGAGGGTCGGGCAGGATTTGTCAGAGCATCGACAACAGAGTGAGGCAATAATGGTTCCACGGATGGGATAGCCGAAAGAGGAGCCTAGCAAGACACAGACTCCCTGGAAGAATGTTCCATCCAATTGAAAAATCAATATTTATCTGCTTTTACTATTAAGTGAGATTTTGGAGGCTTTCACCATTAAATGATAGCTAGTGTAAGTTGCAAGTTGGTGTTTAGATAGATAGTATGTTATTTTAGAATCATATTTGATTTATTGATTTTATGTGTAATAATTAGTATATAAATGACACGTTTATGCATATAAATGACAATTAACTAAAGTTTTAGCTAAATCTAATTCTACAAATTTCAAAGATTTGAATCTAATTTACAAATTCCTTGTATTTTTTTTATCAAGATTGAATCCACAATTGCAGATTTAAACCTAGTTCAAATCTATAATTATGGATTTAATCCCCTACTTTTGAATTCAAATTTAATTGTGCCTACGATAACACCCTTCCTACTAACCATTACTTCCTAACTAGAGAACAAAATGTGTGATTTTTAAACTAGAGTGTTGCACAAAAGAACAAAGTTAATTCACTTTTAAAATCCAATTGAATCAATCATATTTGCACTATCACTTAAACAACACTAGTTTATTTATCTTATTCAATAATCTATATAAAAAATGTCGAGATATATCATTTTCCAAGCATTCAATTTTATAGATATATCATAATATTATATTATTATTTTTATAGATTTATCATTATATTATTATATTTTTATTAATATATAATTACTAATATGATTGATATATTATTAGAACTATATTATACTCTTATTTTATTGTTATTTTATTACTATCATTATAGTAATTTAATGATTATTATAAGGTAAAAGTACAAAGTTGTGTTAACACTTTTATAAAGAAAATGACCAACACTGATCTAACTTCTAAACTTGAATCACTAGAAAGTGGCATATGTGTTTTGAATTTTGAAATGATGTAAACTAATAAAATGTGTATTTTTTAATATATTTTATGTTTGTATTTTTTAATAAAATGAGACGTCAGGCTTTATATAGCAAAAAAAAAAAATTCAAATTTTTTGTGCATATTTATAACTTGAAACTTTAGGGCATGGATATTTTTTTTGCAATTTTAATAAATATATATTTTTAAATAAATATTTAAATGTTCATGTATTAAAACACAACTGTTTCCACTAGACATCAACTTTTATATTAAATATTTATTTAAAATAGAAAACAAATTATAATTTGTGCATATTTATAATTTGAAACTTTAGAGCATAGATATATTAAAACACAACTATTTCCACTTAATGTCAACTTTTATATTAAATATTTATGTAAAATAGAAAACAAATTATACTATCTTAGTCTAGATTCTTTTATCTAGAGCATCATATTTTTTTAAAAAATTAATAAGTTTTAATATTTTTCTTGCAATGGTAATCAACCTAATATTTTTGTGCTAATAACTTACTTTTAGTAAAAAAAGTAAAAATAAAAAATAATTGAACAATTAAAATAAATATATATTTGAAAACTACACTCCTAGATCTATAATTTTAAAATATTATTTATATGATTAAGAGTTGTTGAAATATTTTTTTCATATAATTTCAATTTTTTTAGTAAATTGGTCTCAAAGTGGTGCTACATATGCATTTAGCCAACTATTTTAGTTGGAAAAGTTGTGGACATTTAATTTATCTAGAATGAGCCTTACTATATCATATGTTTGACCAAAATTGTTTTTTAGTTATAAATACTAAAATTCACTTGTGGTGATAAGTTGGTCAAAAATGTGACAGCTTTGTATTTTTACCCTATATTATATTATATTATTATATTAATTTTATTATTATTATATATTATATTTTTGTTATATTATATTATTACCATTAAATTATGATTAATATTAATATTATATTATTCTTATTAGCATATTATTACTGTATTATTTTAATTATTATATATGTAAATAATAAAATATTATATTATATTATTATTCTTATTATTTTTGTTATAAAGACGTCGTTATAGGATCCAGGAACCAAAAGTCAGTCGTAGCCAAAGAGAGCCAAGCTCATCCAAAATAACTAAAGTTGAATAAAATACAAAAAATTGGCATGGAAGCATGCTGAAACAGTGAACAACAAACCAAGCAACACCATAAACTGCAACCAGAAGCAAACCAACATCCACTAGGCTACCCAAGGCCAGGGAATCAATCAAGCAGGTGAGATTTTATGTCATCCTGTAGCATTTTGAAGATCTCATAAGGGAAAGCAGATCACCAAACCATATCAAACGCACTCATTTTCTGGATGAGGTTGACATTGTAATTCGCAACCCAATCAACCACATGGTTACCAAATCACTTAATGTGAGAAAACCTTAGCTCTTCAAACTCATGCTTACCAGAGAGAATAGCCTCAAGAATGAGGCCAAGTCTCCAATCTTTCACTCCATTACCTTAAAGAGCATTAATCAACACTTTGGAGTCACCTTCGACCCACAACCTCCTTCACCCTTTATGCTTAGCTAGAGACACCCCCTTTAACAAAGCCATAGCCTCAACCATATTTTTGGAAGCAACACCACCATCAACAACAAAGAGACCAACCGATTGACCTCTTGAATCTCAAAATACCCACCACCATCGGCTGCCTCGGGGTTACCTTTAGCAACCCCATCGAAATTGAGTTTGAACCAACCAGCCTCCAAAGCCACCCAACTAGGACAGGCCTCTTTTTGCAACCTGACATCGTTGCCAATGCCCAACCATCTAAACTTGGGCCAAGCATTAGCCCAGGTGAGCTCATCATTATGCATGATTTTAAACTTGTCCCTATGCACCTCCCCCAAATCTACAATCGAGCTTTCAATGATATCCCACACCCTCTCCACTACCTTCACTTTATCTTGGAACACTCTTCTATTCCACTCAAGCCAAATATTCCCAAATGATAATTGCAGGGGCAATCTACCAAATAAACAACATACCAAGACTACAAATCTTCAAAAGCCAATTATCTAGTAACATCGGCACGTCCCTTGGAGTAACCCAAGCAAGACCAAACCTAAGACAAAAAGGGGCAACTAATGAATAGATGATCATTACATTCACAACTAGCTAAGCATAGCACACACTTGGAGAGCCCAACATGCCCCAAAATCTATAATCTATCCCAAGCGAGAGCTTTGCACTTCCACGCAATCCAAAGGAAGGCGTCAGCCTTAAGAAGACGAAGGTTATTCCATATTTGCTTAGCAGTGCTCGAAACCATACCATCATTGAAATATGTAGAGTAGGCACCACTGATTGTCAACTCACCGCAATCATTAAACCTCCAGACCGTACTATCTTATTTACCATTAACCATTAATGGCCACCTATCCAGTTTATGTTCAAGAGCAGAACAAGTAGCCATTCCCTCCGGGGATGGAGACATAAGAGGCTTCCAACAACATTGATCAAAGATGTTGTTCACCTTGACACCAATAGTACCTTCAAAGTGCCTGGCAAGGGGCCGCATGCCAAGCAAGAACCAAAGAGCGAAATCTTCCAACCAACAATCCCACCAAGTCTCCACTTAATGTCCAAAGAGATGATACCAACACACAACATTAAAAAATTCCATATGCTAGAACCGAAGGGGAGCTCAACCATAAATAAGTTGTCCTTATTATTCTCAAGATCCTACTCCAATGCCTATCCTGTTCAGCATAGACACATCAAACATTAGAACCTAGGGCCAAATTCATATTAGCACACCTTCTGAAGCCAAGCCCCCCTGCCAACTTAGGCTTGCAAACATCAACCCACTTAACCAAATTATAATTAGAGTCATCACAACCTTTCCACAAAAAGGACCTTTGAGTCGCATCCAAAGTCTTGGCCACCTTATCGGGGATCTTGAACACAGCCATAGTGAAGATAGGAACAACGGCCAAAGAGGAGTAGATGAGGGTAATTATCCTAGCTAAAGAGAGACAATGACCTTTCCAAGAGGCCAACTTATTTTGTACTTTGTCAACCACCTTACTCCAATCCACAACCTTCACTTGGTGGTCAATAAGCAACATACCCAAATACCTACTTGGAAGCCAAGTTATCTCAAACCCAAGAATATCCTAGATATTGATCTGTTCCATATAGTTTTTTTCCAGAAAAAAGATTCTAGACTTCAAGCAATTTACCACCTGCCCAGCCGCCTTCTCATATAGAGAAAGAATATTCTTGAAACCCCTGGCTTCCCTAGCAGTAACCTCACCAAAAAGCAAAGTATCATCAACAAATTGCAAATGATTAATGTTATCGATGCCCCCTAACACTTGCAGCCCCTTGATGGAACCATTTTGAACTTCTTGTTTGATCAACCTACTCAAAGCCTCAGCAAGAACGAGAAATAAAAATAGGGAGAGAGGGTCGCCTTGTCTTAATCCACGCATAGCATCAAAGGACTGTGAAGTAACACCATTAACAAGAACTGAGAAGGAGACAAAAGAAATGCAGTTGTACACCAAATTGCACCAAGCCTCTGAAAAACCAAACCTTCACATGACCTTA